>CAHIKZ030000906.1:175000-180000 GCA_903632075.3 Acanthosepion pharaonis | reverse complement strand
TTATAAATACATACACTGAGTATAATCTCATATAGATACACATGCAAATAGATATGGACAGATAAGTAGATACGAACAGACTGATATATACATATATGTATATATGTGTGTGTGTGTATCTATATATATATATATATAAATGTACGTATGTATATATATATGTATGTATATATACACACACACATACATGCATATATATATGTATGTATATATATAAATATATATGTATATATGTGCATACATACATACGTGTATATATATACATACATACATACATACACACACACACACACACACACACACACACACACATATATATATATATATATATATATATATATATATATAGGAGATACAGAAACTGTCCATTATCCCTAGCGCTTTTGGACACTTCCTTCGACATTTTCACCTCCCTCACTCCCACCAAACGGAAAAATGTAAGAACGCTGGAAAAAACTATATAAAAAATTAATAAAATCTTCCTTGTCCGTCATATTTAATGAAATATATATATAAATATATATATATATATATCGTTAAATATATATATATTTCGTTAAATATATATCTTTCGCTATATATATATATATATAGCGAAAGATATATATTTGTGTTTGTGTGTGTATGTGTTTATCTGTGTGTATCCTCAGTGGTAGTACCTTTGCAGCGAACCCGTCGACCCTGATTTACTCAGGTGAATTGGGATGCGTAACAGTACCGATCCCCGACCTACAATTAACTCTCATACATGGCTCCAAGAAGTCGCCTGGGCACTGCGAAGGACAGCTTTAGCGTAGAAGCTACGCCTCAGAGGCCAACGTTTTTAGCAACGAGCGGAGGATCTTCTGAGATGAGTGCCGGGGTAACCTTAACATCCTCGTCGCAAAAAGAACCGACAAGCCATTGCACTATTTTGCCTTGAATATCTCGATGAACCACAATTTCAATAGAAATAAGGACTCACAGCGGCACAAACTAAATAACTGATGATGACATGTATGTATAAACAAATTTTAATAATTTCACAAAATAATATTACCCTTAGTTCTTACATACTGACACCAATAAATACCAATAAATATATATATTTAAACATCCAGGCTCACTCATAAAAAATAATAATAATAGATATTTCTTTATGTATGTGTATGTATGTGTCTGTATGTACATGACTAAGTTTGCATGCATTTATATTCAGACATCTACATATAACTAAATGCATATTTGATTTATATCTTTGCAGTCGAATACGCACACATTTCTTGATATACACAATATGAACATAGTCATACACTTTTTAATAACATAACTCAATTATAATTGCTGATACTATCACATCTGCCAAATTGAATACATACCCATCTACTCCAATATAATCTTACATGTATATCTACTTACTTACACCTAAATATTCACACGTGTAGAAATAAAAAAAGAAACATTTACACGCATAGACATGTATATGCACATATATTTACACGCCGACAAATACACACACCTAGATACGAACGCGTATACGCACACATCAGTGCACATGAATACCAAACTAACAGCGAAATGATGAATTGCAGTACATCTAATATCCGGTAAGAACAGCAAGTTTAACACTGAATCCAATCGAAGAATTTGTTCCAGAGAAATACGAAAGAAATGATCATTTGAGAAAATAATGCATCGACCGGAAAGAGAAAAAAAAATGAATGAAAAAGCTGTACAACCCCCTTCTCCGTACGTCAATTCCAACCACATTTGTGCTCCTTCCACTCCCAACCACCATCCCCGGGTAATCTTTGAGTGAATGTATTTGGGACGAACCGAACTAAGAGTTTGAAGATAAAAAATTATGTCGCGACTAGAGTCTTTCGACAAAGTGCAGTAAATTTTATTTGCTCAGTACTACTATAAAATGAGAGAACACTATGCCAACAAAGTGATGCTGGGGTGTAAATATACAAAGCCCAATATACCCATCATGATACCCAGTTTGATAAGAGTATACCATCTACATTCATCATAGAATTATTATTATTATCATTATTATTATCATTATTGAGTGAGAGAGCCTCATGCCGACAAAGTGATGCTGGGGTTCAAATATTCAAAGCTCAATATACCCATGATGACACCCAGTTTGATAAGTGTATACCACCTACATGCATCATAGAATTATTATTATTATTATTATTATTATTATTATTATTATTTTCTTTGATTTCTGGCGTTTACACATTTCTTTCCGGGTCCCGCCCAGGGACCTAAGGTTAGAAATGGCGTCATGACACTTTCCATTGACAAAAAAAAAAAAAATTAAATTACATAGATAAAGCCTTTCGTAAGGTTTGGTCTGTACTTGTCAGAACAATTTTTTATCTCCTTGAGGCATGGACTTCCAGGAATCCCTTCAGTTAGTCTACTGCAATCTTTTCCAACCAGTCCTAGGGCTCCAACTACAACAGGGATTGTTAATGTTTCCATATGCCACATTTTCGAGATTTCTATTTCAAGGTCCTTGTACTTTGACAACTTTTTGAATATCTTCAAAGATACATTGCAGTCAGCAGGGACTGCCATATCAATAAGGAGGCATCGTTTTTGTTTGTGGTCTTTAATAACAATATCTGGCCGGTTGGCCTTGATTGTTCTGTCAGTGTGTCTTGTGTAATCCCATAGAATTGTAACAGGTGCTACCTCCGTAACCGGGTCTGGGTGGTGTTCATACCAGTTTCTTTCAGTTTTCTTCCCGTAGAAGTTGCAGATTTTCCAGTGCAGATATTGGCCCACTATGTCATGTCGGGTTTTATATTCAGTGGGTGCCAACACCGTACAACCTGATACAAGATGATCAATCGTTTCTGGATATTTATCACAGAATATGCATTTTGGGCTGACATAATGTTTTAGTATATGTGCTTGATAATTGCTAGTTAGCAAGCATTGGTCCTGCGCAGCAAGGATAAAACCTTCAGTTTCCGCTTTCAACCCTGCACTACGTAGCCACTGATGGGTATGGGTTTTGTCTACGTCAGCTTGTTTGGTACGGGCAGAGTATTGGCCATGAAGCGGTTTATCTTGCCATCGCTTCTGTAGCTGGTCGGTTGCATTCGTCTTTGCTGTCTTTTTTAGGTATTTTGCAGTTTCAGCCGGTGTATTGTGCTGTAGTTGCATCACTACGCCCATTTGAAACTCCATTTTGAATTTGTTGGCTTCTTTCACTCCGGAGTAAAGATGCTTACTACTTTCATGTTCCTTGACGCATACCATCATCCAGTCTTCTGTAGTTTCCAAATATCTTTGGAACCAATTGTTGTAGTTTTGTAGGAAAGTTCTAGTTGAACTAATCCTCTGCCTCCTTCAGATCTGGGCACATACAGACGATCGACATCAGCTTTGGGATGATGCATGCGATAGCAAGTGAGAAGCTTTCTCGTTTTGGCGTCCATTCGCTTAATTTCAGCTATGGTCCAGTTAAGGACATTAAAGCTGTATTGCACCACAGGAACAGCCAATGTGTTTATGGCTGATATCCTGTTTTTTGAGTTTAGCTCAGTATTTAGTACCAGACGTACACGCCTGTAGTACTCTTTTCTTTTTTTTTCCTTCATTTGGGGGTGTTGTATGTCATCTCCTTCGCTAATTCCTAGGTACTTATAAGCTTCATCATGCTCCAGTTCCCTAATCTTTGTGACATTTATTTTTATTTATTTTGTAACCATAGCTACTGTTGTTCAGTTCATGTGTAAGAGGGATTAAGGACAGACAAAACAGAAGGGGTGACAGAGAGTCTCCTTGAAAGATTCCACGTCGGATATTCAGACGGTTGGATATGGCAGTGCCCCCGGCGTGACTAATGTATAGTTTGGTGTACCCATGCTGTGCCTAAGGAAATCTAATACCACAGGGGAGACTTTGTACATTTCCAAAGTCTTAAGGATCCAAGAATGTGGTACACTAACAAAGGCTTTACGATAATCAATCCACGCTGCACTTAGATTCCTGCGTCGTCTCCTACAATTTTCCAGGATCATTTTATTTATCAGAAGTTGATCTTTGCAGCCATATGAACCTCTTCTGCATCCCTTCTGTTCCAGCAGGAGAATGCTGTTTGTTTCGAGAAAGGAATAAGTACGGTTCGTCAGTACAGACGTGGTCAACTTATACGTTGTGGAGAGACATATTATCGGTCTATAATTTTTCGGGTCGTCTGTTTCAGTTGTTTTTGGTATGAGGTGTGTAATACCTTCAGTAATCCATTCTGGGATTTTATTGGGATTATTTACAAGCGTTGATAATGTTTTAGCAAGTATTTCATGGGTAGATGTGAGATGATACAGCCAGAAATTGGGCAACTTGTCATTTCCTGGAGTTTTCCATTTTTGGGATTTCGTTAGAGCTTGCCTAACATCATCTGTGGATATATTTTCCCATTCTTGCAGAGGTGTATCCAGCATTCGTTCTTCTTCACATCGGATCCATTCTGCATTTGGGTTATATTCCTTTGGGCTGCTCCAGATATTTTCCCAAAATGTCTGTACATTATCAATCGATGGTGGCATTTCGACATGTATAGGTGTTTTTCAATTTCCTGTAAAATTTCTTAAGATCTGTTCGAATATTTTATTTTGGCGATAGAACCTACAACGTTTTCGTATCGTCTTGTTCTCTGCGCCTTTAGCTGAAGTTTCTGCTTCAGCATTTCCTTGATTGATGGAATATCAATTAGGGATTTAATGTTATATTTTCGCTTGATCTTTTGAATTTACGTGTGGAAATATTAGGGGTTTCTGGTGAGCTCATCTAATATAGAAAAGCTCACATCTGATTTGTTTTATTTCTCGAATCAGTTTGGTTTTCCAAACTGGTTCTCTGTGTCTGTTAATTTTATTTATTGTCTTGACTCCAAGCTTCCGAGTCGCTGCTAAAGCTGTGGCGTATATGACGTTGTTAACTTCTGTGATGTTTCCCGGTGGTTTATCTGTTAACAGTGTTTCCAGAGCAGCATT
>CAHIKZ030000906.1:165000-170000 GCA_903632075.3 Acanthosepion pharaonis | reverse complement strand
TAATAATAATAATAATAATAATGATAATAATAATAATAATAATAATAAAGTAAAAATCAATGAAAAGAATACTCAGTGCAGAGACATTAATTCTCTTCCCAATGAAATTTATAATAAATATAAAAAAGGAAATTGACAATTTAAAGACGAAAAACATTGACAAAAATAATATTTTTTAAAAGATTGTGAAGAAGTAAAAATCACTAAAATAATTTTACATGTTTATCTATAACTTTAGGATAGAGTTAAATTTTCGTTAGAAATAAGCAGTGCTTAACTACTATGTAATATGTATCCTCATATATGGCAGTAAATGATAGACAATCCCCTCACAGATGAAGAAGAGACTTGAAGCAACAGAAATATGGTTCTACAGAAGGATGTTGAGAATACCATAGTCTGAACATTTGAGCAAAGAGGTAAGGGAAAACAAAAAAAATGCACTTAAAAAGAGATAGTTGAAATTTCTAGGATATATAATGAGGAAAGAGGGTTTCGAGAATTTTACCTTCACAGGACACATGTAGAGTAGAGGCACAAAGGAGAAGCAGTCAATAACCTCCATAATGAGCTTGTTTAAATCAATGACAGAAGAGTGAATTGTAGAAACAGCTAAATCTTACTAAGATCTAAAAAAGGTAGGAAGTGGAGAGCCATGATTAAGACGTTGTTTGATTTAATCCAATCATTCCTATCAAACTGTGAAATGAAGGTCGTTCTGAATGGGCTCAATTCTAGATCCTTTCACATGAACGCAGGTGTCCCCCAAGGCTCTAGCCTGGGTACTATGCTGTTTCTGATCTTCATCAATGATCTTCCTGATGTCATCAATTCCCAAGTAGGCATTTATGCTGATGAAACTACCATTTATTCCTGTCTCTATACCATTTGCGTCAGAGCTAACAGAGTTAAGCTGGTCTCTGCTCTCTAAAAGGACCTCCAATCAGTGATTAACTGGAGCAAGAAATGGCTTGCAAATTTTAATGCGTCCAAAACTAAACTGCACTCATTTAGCCAACTTAGAGAAACTTCCCTGCCCGCCATCGGCATGGTTGATGCTCGACTCTTGTAGAGCGTTTCACTGCACCTTCTTGGTATCACGTTTTCAACTGAATTGAAGTGGAACAACTTCATTGACTCAATATCTGCATCTACTGAAAGGGGAGTTATTTCAATATGTCATGGCAGAAAGTTTTTCTCATCAGAGTCCATGGTGCACATTTACAAATGTACCACTCAGCCGTGCATTGAATAGTGTTTCTATATATGGTCAGGTGCCACTGATAATC
Source organism: Acanthosepion pharaonis (assembly GCA_903632075.3). NCBI lineage: Eukaryota > Metazoa > Mollusca > Cephalopoda > Sepiida > Sepiidae > Acanthosepion > Acanthosepion pharaonis. The sequence continues at coordinate 168,711 of CAHIKZ030000906.1, read as the reverse complement.
GAGGTTCTTAGCAAAATCCAAAGAAAGATCTGCAATGTAATCGATCTTGACCTGGCATCTCGACTTCAGTCACTTTTTTCACAACTGTGATGTGACTTCCCTCTGTCGTTTCTACAAATATTCCACCCCTTTTAGTAATGAAATAGTTAAATGTAACCGCCATTTCTACTCCAACAGTTCCTTTTCTCGCATTTCCCGATACTGGGACTCCCTTCCGTTTACTTGCTTCCCAGATAACCACCTTATTCAAAAATTTTAAATGCAATGTCAATAGTTATCTTCTGCTGTCTTGAACACCGTTCATCTTTAATCCTTTCCTCAATCTCACGCTATACCCAGTCTTTTCTTTCACTTTCACTTTCACTTTCTGTAAACCCCTAGTGGCATTCCCGCTTTATATGGGGTGAAAAAAAAACTTGATGCCAGAATGATTATTATAATGAAAAGAAAGAAAGAAAGAAAGAAAGAAAGAAAGAAAAAGAAAGAAAGAAAGAAAGAAAGAAAGAATGAATGAAAGAAAGAAAGACATTCCAGTGATACAGAAGACTATAACATGAACGTTAGTATGAATTACTACAGACTTTTGGACGGAATGATTATTATAATGAGAAGAAAGAAAGAAAGAAAGAAAGAAAGAAAGAAAGAAGATATTAAAATGATACAAAAGACTAATATATGAAGATTATCATGAATTATCAACGGCATTTGGGCAGAATTAATATTATAATGAAAAGAAAGAAAGAAAGAAAGAAAGAAAGAAAGAAAGAAAGATATTCAAATGATACAGAAGACTATAACATATGATGGTTAGCATGAATTACCAAAGTGTTTTAAACAGAATGATTATTATAAAAAGCATGAAAGAAAAAAAATTATTCAAACGATATAGAAGATTACATGTGAATTGTAGCATGAACTACGAAAGACTTGTGGAGAAAACAATTATTATAATGAAGCAGAAAGAAAAAAAGAAAGAAAGAAGTTTTTTTTTGTTTTTCCTTTTCCCTACTTTATTTTTTTTAAGAACAACAATCTAAATTTATTTTGTGCTGAGCATATCCCAGAGGACTTTCTATTCATTATTTTCCATCCCTGGATAAGGGAAAGAATTTTATGTATTGTTTATTTATTTGATTTCATTACTTATCAGTTTATTCCTATATTATGGGATGAAATATCCAAGGATTTTTTTTTGCTTTTTTTTTTAATTCTCATTTTACTTTTAGGCATATTTTTTTTTCTTTACTCTGGCAAATTTAGCTTTGAAGTATTTATCTGAATTTTCTTGTTGCATGATTCTTTTTTTTTATTCCTTCATAAGAAATCATCCATAATTTGATCTGATAAATGCCATGCATAGAATCATACATCAACCTCTTCCTCTATTATTATCATCATCAATTCTTGTTTTTATTTTCAGCCTTATCATGACCAATTTATCATTATCCATATTAGCATTATCATATAATGATCAACAATATTATCTTTATAATTACATTATTATTAACATCAATATTCTTAGCCTTATAATTATATCCATCATATACAGTATCATCTGCATCAATTTTCTCTGTACTATTATCGTTATAGCCTCATTAATAAATAATTATTTTTAAATGTTTCATCTTCATATTTGTTTACTATAATTAAATATACTGTTAATTTCTTTCTTTTTTTCAGTTTTTACATCGTATGATTTAGCTGTATAAAAATTAGACTGATCCATATAGCAGAGAAAACAATTTTATGGGTTCAAAAAATAAATACAAATAATAAGATGAAATGAAGAACAAACGTACTCGGAGCAGAAAAATGAAATTCAAGTGAAGCATAGAGAGTGGGGGGAAGAACTTAAAAAAGAAGAAAAGGTTAGAACGAAACAAAAGAAAGAGACAGGGAGAGAGAAAACAATAAAGTTATTTTTTTAAATATATTTTTTCTTCATAATCTTCATCATTCTGTTCTTCTTTACTTCTATTAGTCTTTGTTTAATCAAAGGCTATGATGTGATAAACATTGTGACTATATTTTAAAACATTATTTCTGCCAATCTCTATTTTCTGTCTGCAGATAAAAATTTTGGTTAGATTTTTTATATATAAAAAATATTTCTTATATAAAGCTTATTCTTAAAAACTGACAAACGTTTTTTTTTTCATTTATGTAATATTTATTTCTGTAAGAGATGTTGACATGATTCACACTTTATATTATTTTTATTGAATAAGAGACTCGATGCGACATAGATATGGTACTACAGAAGGATACTGAGGATATCATGGACCGATCCTGAGCAACGATAGCTATGATGTCATTGAGAGGAGGCTTATGCTTAACATCAGGAAAAGGCAGCTGAAGTTCTTGGAATGATGAGGAAGGGGGGTCTAGAGAATCTGATACTCACGGGTCGAATACAGGGAAAGAGAGACAAGGGAAAGCAACGCTTGACATACCTGCCGGTCTTAAGCAAGTGGATGACAGAACGTTGTCTGGAGGAGGAAGCAAAGGGAAGGAACTTGTTTGGGAGCTGCAAAGAATAGAGGGAGGTGGAGAGCCATGATCGCCTACGCCCTGAAAGGTCATGGCACATAAAAGGAAAGAAGTATTCAATATTCAGGGTGGAGTAATGGATAACGACCCGGAATGAGAAATCAGAGAGCCAAGTTCGAATTCCAGTCGGGTTCGTTACATTCACTTACGCACAAGTATCCTTGGGAAAAGTATGAACTCATCTCTTCTCCCTCAACCTGTGGGTTTAATAGCTGGACAGACTGGGCCCTACCGTCTCGGTTGGCAATCAGTCTCCTACAGAAATTAGTTTCCAACAGAAAAAAAAACAGCTACCTACTGCGGGAAAATTTTCTGTCTAGCCCAATTGTTCCCAACCGATTTTGGGCCATGCCCTACTTTGGTATTTCTGGTGCCCCCTGAAATATTTATTTCTTACATATTCAAAATGTTACTGCAATTCACGCGAAAGAAGTTTAAAAGGCCTTTAACATGATCCCTAAACAAACCTCCAAAGACCATGGCGTCCATGAAAGAGAAAAAATTTAAAAAAAAACAAAAAGACATTTAAATATATATAGTTTCAAAACACTTAGTGCTTTTCCAAGCGTAGCTTAGATGTGGCACAAGGCCGAAAGTAGGGGACACCTACTCAGTTGTAATTGTTCTAGCGAAATGAGCTTGTTAACCATTACACCGCCTCGAGGTGCCCTAGTTTCAAAACATATAATAGAAAACTGAAAGGCAGAAATATAAAATATTTGAATGAAAGTTTATTCTGTAATATATTTTCATCATTTTAATCACGAAATAATAATGCAAAATGAAATTTGAGATCACGTTGGTATAGTAAGCCGAAGGGTGCACATCCTATTCTTGCCCCACTAAAATAAAACCATTCCCACCGGGAATCATGCCAGTCGTGAATCGAAAAAGATATAACCATCTATGACAGTTAACTCACACAGTATATTATTTATTGAGTACATAGAAAAGCAATCTTTTTTAACATGTTTTACCCAGTCCACTTTGCTGTACTTTCGGATGATGTAAGGGTATCCATTTAGAAAATTGGCGATGCGACTTCAAATTATGGACCAATCTAATACATTCACTTCGCCATTGAAAAGGCATGTTATTTATCTCTTCTATACATTTATCTACCCACCACAACTAGCTATGGGTGATATAGCAAGGTAGATT
>CAHIKZ030000906.1:137500-162500 GCA_903632075.3 Acanthosepion pharaonis | reverse complement strand
CAGATATTGGCATGCAACCAAGACAGATGGAAGGAGCTAGTCAGGAGCTCTGCTGCATAGCAACCCTACATACTCACACTACCATCTGGCTACTGCTGATGATGAGGATGATGACTTTATGAATGTTTTTGCGCTTTTTTATGTTTTAATCATTTTTTTATTATAATTTTTCTTTCTTTGTACGTCGTTTTATTTTAATTCCGTGAATTTATTCTCCTTTTCTCCCAAAATAAACAAGTTTAATTTTATCCACAATAAATAAAATAGTAAAAAACAAAAAGTTATAAAAGATGAAAAGCAAGAAACAGTTTTTATTTTATTGCGATGGTAAAGGAAGTTTTACAACATTCAATTAAAAATCAATATACGAAAATATATTTTTAACAATAAAGAAATAATTTCTCATATATTGTCACAATTCTATCGTGCAATATATACAATTAGTTACATTCAATACTTCCATACATACACACACACACACACACACATACATACACACACACACACACACACACACACACACACACACATATATATATATATATATATATATATATATATATATAAATTATTTATTTAAAAATTATAACGTAAATATGTTATAAAATCACTACAAAAATAGCCATTCTGTTTCAACACCTTTGGTGTCTTATCAAGTGATGATGTTGAATTTAGATTGTAGAATAAATTCTCTTTTATATTTTGCTGTACATCTTCTGCAGATCGATGTTGGACAATTTTCCAACGGATGAAGAAGAGACCTGACGCAACAGAGATAAAGTTCTACCGACGAACACTGAGAATATCGTGGAATGTGAGTAATGAAGAAGTTTAAGAAGAATATGAAAAAAGGAAACATGTTCCTAACAAGCAGAAAGAAGCAGCTTAAATTTCTGGGGCATATAATGAGGAAAGAATTATTGTAAAATTTAGTACCCAACAGGACATATTGGAAGTAAGCGAAGTAGAAAGAAATTGCTATTAAGCTACTTCATGTTATCGTCGGTGGAAATCTTTGCTGAGTATTTGTGTGCTCATCGACATTTCCTTCTGTGTGAAATGAGTCCTGTGTTGGGTCTGTAGAGATGTCTGCAGCCACTGACTTGCTCTCGTACGTAGAACGTCGCTTTGACCGCCTACCAGCAGGGTTCAGATCGTGCTTAGTCTCGTCACTTCCCTGACTGGGGGATCCTAGCTGGAGACTTAATGATTTTCTGTAAATGGGTGCTAGAATAAGGACAAAGAAGGGTGGAGCAAAAATTACTAAGAGCAACAAAAGACAGAAAGTAGTGGAAGCCATCAACGTCCATAATCAGAACGGAAAAACATACAAGGATGGATGGTAAATAGCTACTTAGAACAACAAAAGGCAGGAAGTTAGGAAGAGCCGTCATCGTTCATTATCTAAAGGTAAAAAGGGCATACGGAGAAAGAATAAGAAGACTTGGCGAATTTAACACTCACATGATATATTGAAGACAAGAGAAATAATAAGAAACAGCGAGTATGCTATTTAAGGGGGTTTTGTGAATGGATAGCAGAAGAAGGACAAAGAGAAATAGTTAAGTATAAAGTTATAGAGAGCAACAAAAGACAGGAAGATATGGAAAGCCTTCATTCATGAAGGTACGAAGCACATATAAATCCGGATGGTATAATGAGGTAAGAGATATTTAGAACAACAAAAGACTATTTACATTATTTACATTATTCGAACTGTTATCCTCATATTCATGGCCATATTCATATCGTTTCGGCCGTTGTACGCCCCGGCATTTTTCAGGTCAAGGACACATGGCCCAGTTGATAAAAGCATTGGTTAGATACAGTGACTAGACCCAAAGAGTTGTGAGTTCAATACCAGGCTACAGCAGTAGTGTACCAAACTTGGGAAATAACTGAGATCTGAAGAGGCATGGCACGTGGAACTAGAACTATCTAGACAAAATAAAGGGTTCGGTTCAAAATTCCAATCACCTAGAGAAGACCGGAGCGTACAATGGCCGAAAGGTTGTGAATGTGGCAATGAAGATGAGGTGACAGTCTGAATAACGTAAATAATGTAAGTAATTACAATAACTCATCTCAGAGATATAGACTGAAACAAAAAGTATTCCATCTTGTTTCAATTTATAATTGCTATTTAAATTCAAATTTAATATTATTTTAATATCTTTCAGCTTACCAAATTATTATTTGTATTTATTTTTATTTTATTCTACAATTTTTATTAATATTTCTAAAAGGCTCTGATTACTCATTCGTTTTTAACATTTTTCATTCCTTCCATGTCTTTAATTTCTTTATTTATCTTCCAATATTATTATTGTATCTTTGTGTCTTTTCTCGAGCATATGTTTTGTTCCGTGTTTATTCTTTATTCTTTTCACTTCCATAATCTGTGACTCAGCATGTCCGATGAATAACCTGTAACAAGAAGAAAATAATATTGTTGATTAAAATTTTCATTCACTGAACACTCACAGATCATACACTAATCACAGTGAGAACATTCACTTGTCGCTTAGGAAATATTCACTGTTCACTAAGCTTCCTTTTTTTCTTATAATCTCACTTAATAATTAAAAATTTCTTCAAGATAGGGCACGAGAATTTATCCTTTCGCGCGCTTTTCTTTAAAGAATTAAACCATGTAAAACAAGCGCTTATTAATAACGGATTTCCTAATCAATTGTTAGATTTCCATATTAGGCGTATTCTGTCTAAGGCAGATAATAGCAACGAAGAGAATAAAAATATAAACAATAACATTAATATTTTTTATAAAAATCAAATGAACGAAAATTATAAACAGGATGAATAAAGAACATTATAAAAAAATGAAAAACACCAATTGACAATAGCTATAAAAATTAGATTAATTATTTATCACAAAAAATTTAAAACCTCTAACCTTATAGTTAAAAATAATAATTCACCTCTGAGAACAAAATTAAATAGAGCAAATATTATTTACGAATTTAAATGCCCCTTAAGGAATTGTATTCCTGATCAATCAAAATTCATCAATAATTATATAGGCCACACGAAGACTCACTCTACACCTTTTTGAGCATAGCTCAATTAGATTTAATTTAAATATTCATGGAGAACTACCGGACACTATTCGTAAAATACTTCTTAACAACACAACTATAATAGCATCATCTACATGCAAAAAAGGCTAAAAAATAGTAGTAGCCTTATTAATAAAAACAAAAAAAAACACTCAATAATATCAAATATGAATATGGACACAATAACTTGACCGTGTTTTGAAAAGTAAAACATAATATAAATACATATATGCAACAAAATATTTCTTATTTAACAGTTAAAATGTTTCAACCTTGAAAATGACTAAATCTATAGCCGAAAGCGCTCGGATAAAAGGAACATTTGGACAGTTTTTATATAATTTATCATCTGAAAAGGAAAAAAATATTAGATCACATGAGAAATTGTATAAAAACTAAATCAAAACACCGTGTCTGTCCTATTCAATGAAATGTGCATGCACACACACACACACACACACACACACACACACACACACACACACACACACATATATATATATATATATATATATAACAGGTTACAGGTAGGCTCGCATATATATATATATATATATATATATATATATATACCAGGTTACGAGATATATATACCAGGTTACGAGGTAGGCTCGCATATATATATATATATATATATATATAACCAGGTTGCGAGATAGGCTCATATATATATATATATATATATATATATATATATATATATATACACACTACAGTTCAAAAGTTTCAGAAAAAACCTGGTATTTTTAAATTTTACCCCGAAATTAGTTGTTTTATACCTTAAATAAGAGAAAATTATTGTACCTGGTTAAAAAAGTAAAACATGATTTTTTATTTGCAATTTTATTATGAGAAAAAGAAAATGAGCCATTTATTTAAATTTTAAATATCCTCCTTTAGCCTTTATTACTGCAGCACAATTTTTGGGGTATTCGTTGCATTCTTTTTTTCTATGACTCTAGGAGGTCTTTTCCATTTTCTTTTCACACTTCTGTCAAGTTCATCACATGCTAATTGTCGGGGTGTGGCACCATGCATCCGGACGATTTGAAAGAAATATTTATAGATATATGATTTGCTTTTTTACGGTTTATCAACCATTTGATAATTATTTAAGGCCGAAAAATATTTTAGGTTTTAAGAATAATTCTTTTTTTTGCATTCAAGCGATTTGGGAGAAAGAGAAAACGAAGAAGAAAGAAAGAAAAAGTAATACGAGACAAGCCATAGGCGAACACACACACACACACACACACACACACACACACACACACACACGGCTTAAGAGACGGAAAGGTGGAGGAAAAAGGTTATAGTCGATAGGTATCAGATGTCGAAAATATCTAGGTCACCTACAAACAAGCGTTGACCGATTTCCGCTTGTCCACGAAAAATGGAATTTTGTTATCAATTGGATGTCACCCAAAAGAAGAAATCCATTGTTGAACATTGACGAAACACAGACAGTCTTTCCTGTTTTAAAAAATCCCACACAAGAAGTTTTCACTGGCTAAATTTTTCTTTCTTTTGACAGAATAAACGTTTGCCCTGTGATAATAAAGATTTTTGTTATCAACCCTTGAGCCGAAAGGAAAATGAAATGTATTTATTTTTGCTTTAGAAACGCCAGGTAGGCTAGGAAAATTTCTTTCTTAGATCATATCCAATTAGCGATAAACTGCTTGACGAACGCCACGTGTTAAAGCCGAGAGTGTCACATCGGCCGCTCATGATAAGGGCGATTTAATTATTTTTTTTTAGTTAAGCAAGGTATTTCTTTCCCAAAACAAAGCCACGAGTTATTCACGCCTGACTAAGACGTCATTGGCCAAGTGGATCACATGACGCACGAAGGAGGAGGAAAGATACCCGACCAGGACCTCATTGGCCGAGAGCGGTCACGTGACGCACGAAGAACATCAGTCGACGCCTCTATCAGAGTGTAAGTGGGAGAAGCCGATACGAAGAAGTGGGGAAGTTAGTGCACGCCCCTCAGAAGCACAGTGAGAGAGTGGGAGTGAGAAAGGAGTTACCAAAAATGGAAAAGAGTGGAAAATCCCTAACCAGAAATAAGAAGGGTGGATACGTATTTAGAATTATCGAAGAACCCCTGGCGCCGACAGACCCACCCCAGTTTTGACGGCGTCAATAAAAGCGAGACCCCAACCGACAGAAATCAGTGCAGCCGCGGACGGCAAGCAGAGTGCAGCCGCGGACGGCGGGCCGAGTTCGTTCGCCCCCTAGCGGGTAGAAGAGGCCAGTTCGTTTGGCCTGAGTGAAGAAGTTAGTTTGCGCACCGGCGGCAGAGATGAGTGCCCAGTAACTCAGACTCTGGAGAGTTTGTGTTCAGCCGCGGAGCCTGGCGAGAAGTTTTGAGCTCCGGACGACAAACAGAGATGAGCGTCCAATGTTGAAACCACATCAAGATAGCTGACCAAGATTCACGCACACTTTTGGAGTCTTCTTCAACCAAGAACAAGTAGTTTGAAGAGCGACTTAGAACCAGACCACAGAAATAAGTTTTTCGACTTTCGTCCAAAGACACACTGAAACACAAATTTCTTAGAGAGTAGACAACTTGAAGCGTTAGAATTTGCTCTAGCGAAAGCGTCGTGCCACAATCCACAGAACGGGTCGGGAAGTAGACATAGACCTATGTACCGAACAAATAGACATAAAAAGTTTGTTACCTTTTTTCTTTGATACTTTGAACTTTGTGAGTTTTCATTTTATTTTCTTTTTATACATATTTGTGTGTTATCACCCCTGTTGAACTCAGCTTGCATTACGGCCCCAACCCCCCTGTTTGATCTCGTCTGTCTAAGATCAATTCACAACGTGGGTAGGCAGACTGGAGATCAGTGCAGTTACCCTGGTAACCAGGCGTCGGAAGCAGGTTGGGAACGGCGAGGCTGGTATCAATCTAACCAGATTCCTACCCGAATCACCAAAGGGTTAGAACGTCACGTTTGGAGCAGCGACACCCGGACGGAGCGGCGAGGAGCGAACAGCTGACGCCGCGGCGAAGACGTCACAATTGGTGCTGTTTAGGGACGTCACAACTGGCGCCGTGGTAGATCAGGATATAACGTCACAGTAGGCGCTGCGACCGGGGGACGACGTCACAGGGATGTCTTGAATTTTTTTTTTTAAATGTATATATGGGGGTAAGGTACATAGTTGTTATCTACCAGAACAATGTTAGGAAAATTAATGACAAATGAAAAATGTTTTTTGTGTGACGCATGTCATCATTTAGAGTGATGTGTACATTGATGCAACTACGCATACGCACAAAAGAGAGGGGATGCTGAAATGTTAAACTATTAAATTAATTTCTTTTTTTTTTTATATGTCTTTGGAGATATTGAAGTAGACATTTTCATTCAGTTTCTCTTTCTTTCTGTTTATGTTTCCATTACTTTTGTTATTAAGTATCCCACATTGTGATAACAGAAAGAAACTATTTTTTTATGCGCCGTGGCCATTCATGTCGTATGCGATTATGGCCCTCCACATCATCCTGTCTCTTGTAGCTCTTAATAAGTTTTGTCTTTTTGTTATACCTCCCAGTCCCTATTCTGCTATCCACTTGCTCATATCCATTAAGTATATCACGCGTTGCTTTCCCTTGTCCCTCTTTCCCTCTATCTGTCATGTGAGTATCAGATTTTCCAAGCCCCCCTTCCTCATTACGTGTCTAAGAAATTTCAACTGCCTCTTCCTGGTGTTAAGTATAATTTTCCTCTTTGCTTTCATTCTCTCCAAAACTTCGTCATTTCTGTTGATTCGATTCTGTTCTTCATACTTGAGGAGATTGTCAACAATTCGCAGCTATACAGGACAGATATCAGGTAACAGTTCAGCACTCTTTTCTTTGTTTCTAAGAAAATGTTCTTGTCTCGTAAACTCTGTTTAAGTTTTGGAATGCGTCTTTGGTCATCCTAATACGTCTCCCCAGATATTTAAATTTCTGTACCTGCTTGATTTTAGTATCCCCGACATGTAAATTGCATTTTGGGCATATCTTTTTGCTAATGACTATGCATTCAGTGTTTTTGCAGTTTATGCTTAGTCCCTTCTTCTTGCTCTTTACTTCTATAGGAGGTTTTGTAGTTTCTTTTCCGTGTCTGCTATCTGTATCTGTGTCATCTGCATATCTTATGTTGTTAAGATTGTGGCCGTCAATGATGAATCCTGGTAAGATTTCCAGTTTTCTCAGAATCGACCTGCTGTATAGGTTGATAAGTCTGGTGAGAAGACACAACCTTGCCTTATACTCCTTTCTATTTTTGTATATCTTCTGAACTAATTTTTGAATTTTATGCAGGGGGTTTGCTGCCTGTAGAGATTTTTGATTATTCTAATGTCTATATGTCAAGGTTGCTGAGTAGTTCTAACAGATCTTTGTAACGTACTTTATCGAACGCCTTTGTGTAGTCTATAAAACAGAGGTGCACGTTCTTCCGCATTTGTATTGCTCTTTTTGATAACATCCTGAGCATAAATATTGCGTTCCTTGTTCCGGTGTCTTTGACTAACTCGTACTGTTCTTGTCCTACCGCTGTCCTGATTCTGCTGAGCGCTTTATTCATCAGAATTCGGGTGATAAGTTTTATTATGTTGCTCATTAGACTGGTTCTTCTGTAGAGTTCATATTCGTTTGCGCCCGATTTCTTGGGCAGTGCTATGAAAATAGATCTGCTGAGATCTTTCGGTATATCACCACTGTTTTAGATTTCATTTATTATTTCTGTAATTTTGTCTATGCCGAAATCATCTAAGGCTTCCAGCATCTCTATTACAATTCCGTCTGGCCCTGCTGCTTTGTTTCTGTTCAATTTGGCCAGTGCAGCTTCCACTTCGGTATTTAGTATTTCTGTGTATTGCCGGCTGTTCTCTTTCGTCGTGGAAGAGTTTCAGAACTGGAGAATTTTTTCTTTCTCTAATATGAGCATCCCGTCCTTGGATTTTATGCAGCTTTTTGGTGAGCATGCCATCTGTCTTGTTCTCTTATTTTTTTATGCATACCTCCTTTATCTGTAATATTCATTCTCACTATCTCTGGGCATGTTTCGTTCAGCCATTCTTCTTTAGCCTGCCTGCATTTTTTCCTTATTTCATTGTGTAGTTTGCTATATTTCTTTCGTTCTGTCTCTTTGAATCATGTCAAAAATCTCACCGGTGATCCATTTGTTTTTTCTTCTTCATCCATTCACCTTTGGGATGATGTCGTTTTCCCTTAATGTGTCCCATTTCCATTTTGTCAATCGTATCTTCTTTTTCACATTGTCCATATATTTTTCTTTCAGGTATGGATCGCTCAGGATCCTGTTGTATTGCAATTTGGGGGTTACGTTAGTCTTCTTTAGTTTCCGCAGTTTCACTCTTAGTTTACATATAACAGGGCGATGATCGCTTCCGCAGTCGTCACTTGGGTAGGTTTTGCACTGAACAACTGCACTCCTGAATATTTTGTTAATAGTTATGTAGTCGATTTGGTTTTTAGTTTCTTCTCCAGGGCTTCTCCATGTCCATAATAGTCTTGTATGTTCTTGGAACCATGTGTTGGCTATCACCTGGTCATTGGCCGTGCCCCAATGGGTCCAATTTTCTCCGCGTTCATTGCGAGTTCCTAGTCCGAATTTGCCAGCTATAGGCCTGACGATTGCATCTAGCATGAAACAGGCTGTCGCCTCTAAGTGTTGACTTCTATGTTCACTTTTATATATATATATATATATATATATATATATATATATATATAGGCATTTAAAACAACATGCCTGCCCGCACACACAATTCCGTAAAATACTTGTCGAAAACACAATTATACTTCGACATGAAAACAATAGACAAAAACTAAAAACACTTGAAGCATTATACATAAAACAGTTGAAACCCAAACTAAACAAAATCAACTATGGAATCTCTACAAATATCCTTAAATGTCTGTAGTTGGTGACGGAGGCCATTGGTTTGTGCCAAAGGCTTTCCATACTTCATACTTCTCCAATTCACTCTCGCGTGGTCATGTGTGACGTCATGAAATGCGGTGCGATTTTCGCTTCTAGTGTCTTATATGCACGTGTTTATCGTTGCTTAGAGATCATCTATGTAAACATTCACAGACTGTCACCACTGTCTTGTCCGTATATTGCTTAATATGTTGTAATTGACATCTTTGTAAATGGCTTATGTAAGCCGAAAGCTTAGATTATATTTAAAAAAATATGGATCAATATTGTGAATTTCTTTCTTCGTTCAATTATAATGTTATTAAACTTATTAGACGTTATGAAAAGAGTTTACATAAAATAAATAGACAACACTTGTCTATATTATTTAATGAAACGTGTATGAATATATATATATATATAACCTGATGTTATATATATGTGTGTGTGTGTGTGTGTGTTCCTCCTTGGTTCACGCTGTTAGCGAACCAGCCATAATTATACTGTAACGGCAGCAAAAAAAACTGAAGCGATCAAGTTCAAACTTCGAACATGTGACCATAATAACTATAAGAACACATGCGCAGAAGCCAATGTGACAAAGCTAGACATATCTTACAGCGAAAGAGCGGATGGATCTATCGATCAGTGCCGGACCAATTGTCAAGTAAGTGGAATCTTTGCCCGAGATTTGCCTCCATATGGACATTGGTCAGTTACTTTAGCAATCAAGCATATTTGGGATTATATTCGACCAGCTGCCGTTCATTCACTCACGCTGACCGCTGTATTATTTTTCATGTAAGGACTCGTGAGCAAATATATTTGTTTTCTAATTAAAAAAAAAAGCAGAAGATTTGAAATCGAATGAAGAAACTAGACAAGTTTACGTATTCAAAATTGTGCATATATATATATATATATATATATATATATATATATATATATATATATTGTGACTCAACGAACACCTATTGTCACTTTTGTGATGTCAACGGATACTCGTTATCACTTTCATAATACTCGTTGTAATTTGCGACTTTGTAATCGCGAGATACAACTATAGTAACGCCATTGAACAATACTGGTGCCAGACGCCTCCGAATAACATTCGCACTACTAGTGCTTGCTCGATAATACTCGCTCGACAATTAACCCGTCTAGTGACTAGAGTAGAGAACAGTGACCCGAATAGAGTTGGAATTTGTTGCCAATAACATGCACTTCAAATATTTGAATACAAATAATTGAAAAGCAAGAGTGAAGAAATGAAAATTATTGACATTTTGTTTTATTATTATTATTATTATTATTGTTATTATGATTATTATTTTTATTATTATTATTATTATGTCATGACTGTGTGAGCAACATACGAACCCAGTGTACCCTTCATGACACTTAGACTGTTAAGTGTATACCAGATACATACATCACAACCAAATGTGCACGATTTAGTTTGATTTGGTATGTTTTGTTTTGTTTTACAGAAAATGGGTTATTTAATGTCGACAAGATTTTTATTGCTGCTAATATTTTTTACTCAAAAATGTATTGCTGGTAATAATTCTTCCGTCAAAAATGTATTGTTGGTATTAAAACCTATTTTTACACTTTCATAGAGTTTTACCCACTGTTTAGGGGTTAACTATTTTCCCATAGTTGGGACCTTAACAGATGCTACCACCCCGGGTCAGAGTGGACCTGGGAACACCAGCAATTAAGAGGTGGTTCCAGGCTCCTCAAAACGTCTTGAGTTTTGTTGTTCTTTGTAGTTTATAGTCTTACCCAGGACGCGGATGGAGTTTATCGTCTTATCGAGGAAGCCATGGTTTGGTGACAGGTTTCAATAGAGTAATGCATAAACTTGCAGGAGGGGCTCAGTGAGGAACACCTTAAGGTCATGTCACCACATAGTCCGCTCTGGCAGCCTCCGATTCAAGTTGTTCCCAAATATCTAGATGTGAATAACAAGACATCAATAATTCCAGTTGCAGTTGGAGCCCTCGGATTGATTGGAAAAAGTTCCGATAGACTCATTATAGGGAGTCTTGGTTTTGTTTTTTGTTTTGTTTTTTTGTTTTTTTTTGCACTTAAAAAAATACAAAAAAAATGTCACTCACAAGTTACAGCCCATTGGGACCTGGAAGGAAATAAAAGATTTATCTAAGGAAATAGTTTCAAATCTTGAACTGGATTTTAATGACATCAGACAAATGGATTTTTTGTTTTGATTTTTGTTTTGTTTTTTGTTTTTTTTGCCCTGTTTGTGTTTTTGCAAAAATTGTCATACAAGAAACAACTTTGGCTTACTAACTTACATATAAAACTGGATGATAAAATTAGTGAAACAAATGAAAACAGAAAGAAAAATATTCAATAATAAAAGAAGGCAAAATACAAACAACATTTACATTTAGTAGATTCTGTAGTAAATCAAAACAGAAGCCAAGAAACCAACTATTGCAGCAAAAGATATGAAAAAGAAAGCCAAGGATAAAGCCCTTGAACAGATGAAACAACGCTGGCAAGACAAACCTCTGCATGGCCAATATCCAGAACGTAAATAAAACCCAATGTTGAATAATCGATGGTTATCTGGAAAAGTAAAACTGAAGGCTTTAATAAGAGTAAGAATTTTCAAAATATCATACATAATAATATCCAAAATAACAAATAAAGAAACAATAGACCATAATAGGATGTTCTAATAAAATGAATATAAAAAAAGACGTCACGATAGAGTAATAACACTGACAATGTGCAAACACTTGACAAACACTGGTATGAACATCGGCCAACAGAAATAGAAGATGTCACCATTCTATGGGATTATAGCATAATACAGACAGAAAATTGAAGCAAATAGGCCGGACATTATTGTCAAAAACCAGAAAGAAAAAAACTTGCCTACTAATTGATATGGTTGTCCAGCGGATTGTAACATAGCAAACAAGAATTTGAAAACTATCAAAATACAAAGATGATGAAATAGAAAAAATGTGGAAATTGAAAACAAGAATAATACCAGTGGTAATAGGTGCACTTGGAATTATAAAAATGGAACAAAACAACACACTGAAAGAATCCCTGAAACCCCAGCTTAAGAGACATACAGAAAATTGTCTTATTAAGTACAGCACACACACTAAGGAGAACTTTGTCTATGTAACGCTAGCAACTTCATCGGAGATAAAAAAAAAAAAAAAAAAAAACATGAAATGGCCATAACAACACACCACGACCTGCCTTAGGTCTTTCCGCAGACTTGATTGAGAAATCGAATGATAATAATAATAATAATAATAATAATAACAGCTATAGTAATAATAACAGATATTGACACGCAACCGAGACATGTCGAAGAAGCTGGTCGAGCATTCAGCTGCACAGTGAGCCTAGGACACCTTGTCATGGGATTGATGATGTTGTTGTTGTTGATGATGATGATGATGATGATGATGATGATGAATGATGATGATCGTTTTAATATTTACTACTAAATCTGTTACTACAATTATTATTAAACTGTAGTAACAGATTTAGTAGTAATAATAACTACAGTAGTAGTTGTATCTTTGTTACATAAATTATATGCAGTAGCAGTTCACATCATAAGAATCTGGCATATTGTCTGTATCGATTTTGATTAGTAGGAAGTGCTGTAAGATACGTTTCAGTTTATTTATGTGCTTGTAAAATACACAACCTCTCAGAGACATGTTTCAATAATGAACTTTCTACTTCGCTGCTTGTTCAATCAGAACATATAAAAACATTGTTTATATATATATATATATATATATATATATATATATATATATATATATATATATATATATATATGCACAATTTTGAATACGTAAGCTTGTCTAGTTTCTTCATTCGATTTCAAATCTTCTGCTTTTTTTTTAATTAGAAAACTAATATATTTGCTCACGAGTCCTTACATGAAAAATAATACAGCGGTCAGCGTGAGTGAATGAACGGCAGCTGGTCGAATATAATCCCAAATATGCTTGATTGCTAAAGTAACTGACCAATGTCCATATGGAGGCAAATCTCGGGCAAAGATTCCACTTACTTGACAATTGGTCCGGCACTGATCGATAGATCCATTCCGAACCAATCAGGAAATAAATGCTTGATCAGAGATTACAGACTATGAGACTTTTCTTCGGGGTGATTTTTTTTTTTTCAGGAATATTGGGTTGAAGAAATTCGAAGAGGAAGTAATAATAATAGAAGTGCTGTGATTGAAAATTGTGCGAGGAAGCTGTTCTCTAATATATATATATATATATATATATATATATATATATATATATATATATATAACATTGATAGTGGAAGCCGACTCGTGATCGAGTAAGACCAGCTCTAAAACTCCTACCTTCCAAACGAATAATTTAGAGATGATTTCCATGTCGTTGATGATGTCTTGAAAGACTCAAAAGACCTGCAAGCGACTTGCATACCAGGCGAGTCTTCCGATGTCTATATATATATATATATATATATATATATATATATATATAAACACGTGGTAACTTTGAGATCATACTCATCTAAGAATTGTCCCTGCTTCCCATGTGATGACTTCCATCTCATTTCAGTATCTATCGCTCCTAAGAGACGAGAATTCTGTTTCGAAGTTATTATGCATGCATGACAGATACTCTATACTTGATTGATTCGATTGGATCTGCATATCTTACAGCTCTCCTGTGTACCACCAGATGATGGTCTGTAAACCTTGTTTCAAACAACAACAGTATTTATGGCAGGATGATGAGGCGGGTTTGTATAGATGGCTAGCTTCTCGTTGTTATGATGACATTTTAGATGGTTTACATAACCTGCCCTCGACAATAGCTTGCTCATTAATTAATCTCTGCATGGTTGAAACATTCATCCTCAAAGGCATTTCAACCCACCACTCTGTACGGTTTAAAATCAGTTCTTACCAATGATGCATATCCATGTGCAATACGTTCATATAATCCTTCATATTATACGAAAGAGAATGTAATACGCTTGTATACATACATACACACATAGTGTTGTAACATGTCTACGAACAATAAAGGGTATGTCTCCATTCACATAAATACAGTAGTAAATACTGTATGTTGGTCTGCAGTCGGACATTCGTCTCCAGCTGTGCTAGTCAAACTCTGCCTCCGGATAGAAAGGATCTCCAGACGAGGCTATGTCGAAGGGCAGAGTCTCATCTCGGGTAAAAGCTACTCGTTCTACGGGGAATTTTGCCCGAGCCTACGAGCTCGGATACCCCACTTAAAAATTCGGGTTTGTGCCACATCTGACCGCGTCGGTTGGTTGGCAGATATCCTGCAGTTGGAGATTCATTGACTCACTTCTAGCAGTTGATTACTACTTCTACGCGCAACTGGAGAATCTTATATGTGTTGTTCGTGTCCTTAGTATTATAGTTCATTAACAACATTCGTTTCATTATTCTATTCAATAACCTGATTGGGGAATCGGAGAGCCTAGTTCGAATTCCAGTCGAATCCATTACATTCAGTTACGTGCTAATGCCCTTGGGAAAGGTATGAATCCTTTTCTTCTCCCCCTAGCTATGAGTAAATAGCAGGAAAGACCGGGTTCTATAGCCTTGGATGGCAACTGGTCTATCACAGAAAGAAATGGCAACCTACTACTAGAAAGATACATGATCGTCTAAGCGTATCACGCATAGAACATAACTGACTGAATCTTCCCTCGGTTACAACACATACATTTATATGATGGCTTCAACTTGATTCCGAGTAATGTCATCGCTCAACTGATCCTCAAAAATGGACAGCGCCGGTTTTTTTCTCTTTTAGCCTTGTTACGGTCTTAAATTCTCTTGCAAAACATATTAAAGAAGAAAATAACAAACGATAACTGCTACTGAAGCTTTTCTTAAGTGAGTAAACCTTTGCAGAAAGACTATCACAGAACTTCGAATACATATGTACAAACAGAACTGGTCCACATAATTGGCCGCAAGTTTTATACCAGAATATTCCTTCCCCTTCGGAGATGTCTTAAAAAAAAACGTTTAGAGGTCCCGCACTCCCAATAAGTTTACAGAGCGCCTTGACAATAATCCAGATATTTCTACGTCCTCGCACATACAAGATGGCTGTGATTCGATTTAGAGTAATGTCCCCAATTTATCTATCTTCAAATATAGGCAGTTCGGACGCAGCTTTTTAGCCTTGCTAGGGTCTTACATACTTTTGCGTAGATGTGGTAAAATTGAGTAATGTTTTTTTGTTTTTTTTGTTGTAGTTGCTATATTAATATTTTCGCGAATGTTCATATGACGTTTTTGTTCACTAACTCAGGAACACCTTTCTTTACAATGTTTGAAAGTAGAAATGTCTTATAGCGTGTAGTGACTAACCTCTCCGGGTGTTGAATGATAATTTTTATAGGCATGCCATATTTAGTCACGACCACATTCATTACACGTTAGATCAAATTCTGTGCCAACTTTCAAATCTAAATGCTAAAACTTTAATGCACAGAGTACTCAGCTTTCCTTCATAATAAACTATTTGTACGGTGGAGTAATGGATAGCCGCTCGTATTGAGGAATCGAAGAGCTGAGTTCGAATTCCCGTCGAATCAATTACTTACGCCCAAATACCCTGGGAAATGTATGGATCCTCCTCTTCTCCTCCCAGCTATGAGTAGATAGCCGGACAGACCGGATTCTATATCCTTGGATGGCAACTGGGCTACCGCAGAAAGAAATGGCAACGTATTGCGGGGTAAAATGTCTGCCTCGTCATTGATGTATCGAAAGATACATGATCGCCTAAACGTGTATCACGCTTGGCACACAACTGACAGAATTTTCCCAATTATTTTGTATGATTTTGGACTTTGCAGTGTGTTCTTTATACATCATACATATATATATATACGAAGATGCCGAATAAATGCCGAGTTTATTAATAGAGGAAGATCTGCAGTGATAGGAATAACGACTACAGGGAAATATGGGGAAAATCACATATTGTACCGTGTGCATCAATTATTTCGGGATAAAATTGTTATTAGCCAGCCATTTTTGGTAACGTTTTATTTACGGTCTCCTTGACATTCATCAGACTTTCCTTTATTGCTTTTGTTAGCTTTTGTTTCTCCTATTGCGGTATGGAATCCTTGACATGATATAATTTCACCATTCTTTCATTCATTGCTTTTGTTAACTTTTCTACAATTTCGACATCGGCTACTTGACATTCTATAAACTTCACCAGCCTTTCATCTCTGATTTTGTTAACTTTTCTACAATTTCGACATCGGCTACTTGACATTCTATAAACTTCACCAGCCTTTCATCTTTGATTTTGTTAACTTTTCTACTGTTTTAACTTCAACATTACTTACAGTAATTTGTATCGTTTCCCAAGGATTTTATTTTCTTGAATATGGTTTTCCATTTTCATATACATTTGGTTATGGATCACAACTTTTCTTTTGGATTAATATCTGGGAGGCTTGGGGCGCTATTTCATTAATTTAGCATGTTAAGAACGTCTTTTGGAACAAGAATTTTAAGTAGCACTGTCTTTTATGAATATATAACTTAGTTAAAACATTCTTGAAACCAAACAAAAATCGTGTTATCCAAGAACTTACAATAATTCTCTGCATTTATTTTAAACCTCAATTTTTGAAACGTTCTATAATTTTACTGCCTAAAATATTAATCCAAAATGTTTCTCCACCTCCTTCCATTTTTCTTCTAAGTTATCTTAGTTGAATATTTTCATGGATTACCCACGAAGTGTAGCTATCAGGTAAATCTAATGTAGCTCCATATTCATTAATACAAAATTACATGTACTTCTTCGCCAAAATTATTCTTTTTGTGACTTTATTCGAAGGGATCATAAAAAATAGTGATTTTAAAGAAAAGAAAAATTCCGCGCAAAATAAATGTAAACAAACTACGGAGACAGGTTGCGTATACGAAGAAAGATTATGCCGAATTAAGGTGTCGGATAAACATAAAATGATTTTATTATATCTAAATTCTTATAATTTTTACGTACATAGGACGCTGAAGATAAAAGGCTAAAGTTCCAAAAGACTTCAGCTGAAGCTAGCCAAAAGTTCACCGGAAGGGCGACTTCTAGGCTAGTATTTAATAAAAAAAGAAATTGCATTATAAACTGAGACTCACCTGCTATATGTTTCGCTATTTACACTATTTACATTGTTCGAACTGTTGTCTTCTTTATTGTAATATTCACGTTTCGGTCGTTGTACGCTCCGGCCTTCTTCAGGTGATATACTTTGGAATTTAGAACCGAACTATTTATTTCGTCCACTAGAGTACATTGTTCTAGTTCCACGTGCCATTGCTTTTCAGTCATTTCCCTTTGTGGATAGAAGCGTTGCTTGAAGTAACCCAGTGATTTGACCCAAAGACTTGTGATTTCAATACCTGCACACAGCAGAGGTAAACAAAAATTTGGAAAGTTGAGTTACTAAAGGAAAATAACTGAAACTGGAATATCCAGAAAAGGCATGGTACGGGGAACTAGAACATTCTACCCCCGTGGACTAAATAAGTGGTTCGGTTCGAAATTCCATCGCATATCACCTGAAGATGAAAATGCGTACAACGACCGAAACGTTGTCAATAGGACAATAATGATGAGGACAACAGTGCGAACCATGTAAATAGTGTAAATAATCACAACACCTCATCTCATAAATATAAATATATTTGTCATATATATATATGCATCCCTAGAATTCTATCAACATCTAATTTTATTGGGAAAATATTGACTTACATAATTGATAGGTAGATATGGGGGGAGAGAGAGAGAGAGAGAGAGAAAGAAATTGTAAAGTCTTATAATTCTGCTGTGTGCTGCATTCTTCAGGACGTGGCCGATCATAGCTCTCCACGATTTTCTCTCTTTTTGTTATTTGTCTATCTCTCCTAACCCCTGTTCTTCCACCCATTAGATAAGTTATCGGCGCTTTCTTCTCTCCTTCTTGCCTTCAGTATGGAAAATCGTGGCTCTTCACATATCCATGACCTTTATACACTTTAACAGTTTTTCTCCAATTGCTAAGTCTCTCACCACCCCTTCCGGTAGCTTCACCCATTGATACAATCTCGTTACCTACGTGACTCGCTGTTTTAGTCTATCTCTTTTGCCTTTTGTCTAACTTGGGAGAGTTTCACCAAGCTCTCTTACTTCCTGTATTTGTCTAAGGAATTCCACCTGTATCTTCCAAATTCTGAAGATAAGTGTTCTTCAAGATGCCATATTTTTAAGACTTTCTCGTTTCTTATTTGTTCCGTCTATGGAATATTCAGAATCCTTCTATAGAAATACACATTTCTGTTGTATCCATTTTCCTTTTCATATATATTTTTTTATTTATTTAATTTAAGCGTTTCACGCCAAGCAAGGCGGGAAGCCACTAGAACGCAAGGAGTTACAGAAGATTTGGAGCAAGATCAGATAAGAGTGATAGAGGAAAGGATGAGGAGAAGGATAGTGGATAGATCAAGTCAACTATAGATGTCGATTGGCATTACATTTGAATAGTTGGAGATTATAGCTATCAGGGAAACTGGAATAGGGAAGGCAGTTCCACAGACGAGAGGTGCGAGATATGAAGCTATTGGAGTAGAAGAGACGGCTACATTTAATAGTTTCGACAGTGAAAGGGTGAGAGCGGGATGCCAGCCTCGTAGGGCGCTTGAACTCATGAAGTCTGGGAACCAGCGAAAGCAGCTCCTCGGAGCAATTACCATGAAAGTATTTGTAAAAAAAAAAAAAGACAGAGAGAGGCGACGGCGCGTCTGAGAGAGAGCGACTGTAGACGAGATGCCAGAATAAAGCCAATTATATTGCATACCCGCCTCTGGATCTTATCAAGAACCTCGAGGCAAACAGAAGGGGCTCCAGACCATATATGGCAGCAATACTCCATGCAAGGGCGAATTGTTGATTTGTAGATCTGAAGCATCGGTTCCAGGGAGAAAAATGTGGAGTGATTCACTGCCATATAAGTCAGTTATGTGCCATGCGTGATACACCCTTAGGCGATCATCCAAGGAACTCATAACTGTGGGGGTGGGGAGAGAAAAGGACTCATACCTTTCCGAAGGGTATTTAGCAGTTATGGTGATCATGTATCTTTCGATACATGACTGACGAGGCAGACTTTTTTCCCACAGTAGTTCGCCAATTCTTTCTGCGGTAGACCAGTTGCCATCCAAGGTTATAGAACCCGGTCTGTCTTGCTATTTACCCATAGCTGGGCGGAGAAGAAGAGGATTCATACCTTTCCCAAAGGTATGTCAGTCAATGTGCTATGCGTGATACACGCTTAGGCGATCATGTATCTTTCGATACATGACTGACGAGGTAGACTTTTTTTCCACAGTAAGTTGACATTTCTTTCGGCGGTAGACCAGTTGTTATTCAAGGCTATAGAACCCAGTCTATCCTGCTATTTACTGGGGGGGGGAGAAGTGTATTCATACCTTTCCCAAGGGTATTAGCATATAAGTGAATGTAATGGATTTGACTGGAATTCGAACTCGGTTCTCAGATTCCTCAAACCGAGCCGCTATACATTATTCCACCGTGCTTCCTATATACTTCTTTGTTTCAAACGATTTTTTCTGTTTCTCAGAACTTTGCTTAGATTTTGGAAGGTATCTTCACTAGTCCAGTGCGTGTTCGGTTTTCAGTGCGATGGTTTCCTTAATTATTAAAATTCATTTTAACAAAATAATTAGTCATGTACCGAAAGATACATGACCGTCTACATGTGTATCTTGCATGGCACATAACATATATTTCCTGGGTAGTGTAGTCTCGTTGGTATTTGTGATGCAGTCAGCTAATATACCATGTATGAAAGTTTTTGTTTTGTTTTTTTTTTTTATAATCAGTCTGGTTGAAATTGTGCTGCTTGGTGAAGGTAATGATTGTGTCATCTTTTTTTTTTTTTATTTATTTATTTTTTTTATTTTTTTTTTTTTTGTCTGCTGGCGAATTTTTGACCTAAACTTCCGCTTCAATGGTAGAAAGTGCGAATGTGCAGATATTGTGAATAAGATTTGGATTACGAATCATCTTCTATTTTCTGTTTGTGTATAAGTTGTGGAATTTGAGTTGTAATCGATTTTCTTGTTTCTTGTTTGTGTACAATTTTGTTTGCCGTATGTTTGTCGGCTTCGGAATTTGAGAGGATGTTTTTTAAAACTGATGTAATGGAATAACCCGTCACCCCCCCCCTGAATGATTACACTATAGGTAGTAAGTATTTATAAAGTCTACTGTCTACGAGAAACTCGAGGACGGAGACAAGAGTGAGAGCGAAAAGATGCAAGCACATCCGACCTTCCAACTACTGGCACTCTCTATTAGATTGACCTGTGTGTTTTACCGTATTTCATATTGTACTTGTTGTGTACAATAAACCTTTCTTATAGTATCCACCTGGTGTTATGTGTTTATTCCCTTAGCACGGAATATGACAAAACAGGGCGACAAGGTGGTTATGAGACCAAGAAACCTGGGTTCGCATCTCACTATGGTCGATTTATCAGGAAACTTACAAATATATATATTTTTTTTTTTTTGAGCCAATATATTGTTTTGTCTATATTTTCATCTGTGGGAAATGGGGCTGAGTGATTAGGACGTTAGCATTTCCGTAAATGAGACCGGGGTTCGAATTTCCCTATTGTGAATATTTCAAAGAAAGAATTACCTGAAAATCATATCATTGGTTGGCCCAAGCCATATTCAGATGGCTTAGATAGTTGTGCCAAGTCATCATGACCGAGGGTAGTGTCCTTGTATTTATGTCACATTATGTGTTCCATCCCAGAAACAACGGTACACTCAATATATAAACCAGGATCTGTCCTTGTTAAAGAAACTTAAGTTTACCTGAGGATGCATTTGTAGTAGTCACCCTAAGAGACGGACATACTAATATTACTATTATTACTATGCACATGCATCAGATCCAAATATGACTGATAATTTGTCAGATTTTGATAAAAGTAATGAATGCTGGACAATCTCCTGACAGATGAAGAAAAACATGACGGAAAAGAAATGTGGTTCTACAGAATGATTCTGAGAATACCATGGACTGAACACGTGAGTAACTAGGAAGATTTAGAGAAAAATACTAAACTTCAAAAAGAGACAGCTGAAATTTCTAGGGTACATAATGAGAAAATTTAACACTAGAGGGACATAGCAATAAATAACCTACAGAAGAAGAAGAAGAAGAAGAAGAAGAAGAAGAAGAAGAAGAAGTGTATATGTTTGCAGTGGGAGCTTAGTTAAAGAGAGTTTCAAACTGCTCCAGACACTGACGTTGTTCCCGTGTGTCTTGGCTGCCTCATTGTTTCAAAATAAAAACCCTCGGAGACTGGCTATAATACTCCTTCACTACTCCCGCTCATGAACAGATATTTAGATTGCAACATGCACAAATTTATTATTATTATTGTTGTTGTTATTGTTATTATTATTATTATTATTATTATTACTAATATTATTATTATTATTATTTCCTTGGGATTGTGTTGCATAAACATTTCTTTCCGTCTATAACCAGAGACCTATGGTCAGAATTGGCTTGATGAGGTCTTCCAATGATCATTTTTTGTAAATTGTTATTATTATTATTATTATTATTATTATTATTTTTGTTGTTGTTGTTATTGTTTCCTTTGATTTATGGTGTATATTGCATCATGACAATTTCCACAGCATTTTTTCAGGAAAATATAAGACCACAAACACTTTACATAGATAGAGCCCTTCCTAAGATGTGGGCTGTACTTGAGAGTACAATTTGTATTTCTTTAAGGCTTGGAATACCAGGAATCACTTCAAAGTGTTTATCGGAACATTTTCTAATCAATCAGTCCGAGGGCTCCAACTACAACAGGAATTGTTGATGTCCTCATGTGCCACATCTTTATGATTTCGATTTCAGGATTAATTTTATTTTGATAGTTTTTTTAAAGATCTTCAACGATACATTGCAGTCTGCAGGGACTGCAATGTCAATAAAAAGGCACATTTTGTTTTTGCAGTCACGATGTCTGGTCGATGAGATTCGATTGTTCTGTCTCTGTGTATTGTAAAGTTCCATAAAATTATTACAGGACCTCCGTAACCGGTTTTGGGTGGTATTCATAACAATTTTTTTGCAGTTTCCTTTCCATAAAAGTTTCAGATTTTCTAATACAGTTATTATCCCAGTCTGTTGTTCCGGGTTTTATATTCAATGGCTGCCAATACCGTGAAACATGAACAAGATGGTCAATTGTTTCTGGATATTCAACACAGAATCTGCCTTTCGGGTTAACACAGTTTTTCAGTATGAGCGCTTGGTAACTTCTAGTTAGCAAGCATTGGTACTGTGCAGCAAGAACAAAACCTTCAGTTTCAGTTTTTAACCTTACATTACGTACGAACTGATTTTCTTATTCCTTTCTCGTTCTTTGACACAGATTCGGTCTTTTTTAGATTCCAGATATCTTCGAAGGCTGAGTATTGTAGTTTTGTAAAACAGTCCTAGTTGGACTAATCCTCTGCGTACTTCGAGTCTGAACACATACAAACTATCAACATCAGTCTTGGAATGATGAATGCTCATGCAAGTGAAAAACTTTTTTTCGTTTTGGCGTCCATTCGCTTAATGTCAGCTATGGTCCAGTTCCAGGATGTTGAAACTTTACTGCACCTCAGGTGCAGCCAAGATATTTATGGTTGATATTCTGTTTTTGGAATCCAATACCAGACGCACACACCTGTAGTATTCTTTTCTTACCTTCTCCTTTATTTGGGTGTTCTGTATTCTATCTCCTACGCTAATTCCTGCGTATTTATAGGCTTCTTCCAGTTCCTGTTCCCTAATCTTTGATATAAAATCTAAATCTATTAACTCTGTTTTTGTAATTTTCCCTTTCTTGAATGTTACTTTTACACATTTATCTAATCCGAAATCTATACCGATGCCATCACTGAAACATTTTATAATGTATTCACATTATAATATATTCAATTTATTGTCGTCTTTGGCAAAGAGTTTGAGATCATCCATGAGTAAATACTTTCTTGTTTATTTTTATTTTATATTATTTTAGTTCATGCGTAAGTGGGTTTAAGGACAGAAAAACATAAGTGGTGACAGGAAGTCTCCTTGAAAGACTCCTCGTCTGATATTCAAGTAACCGGAAGTGACCGTGCCTCTGGTGTGATTTCGTATAATTTGGTTTTCTACTGTTCCATGATATATTTAAGAGACTTTGTGCATGTCCAAAGCCTTAAGGATCCAAGAGTGTGGCACCTTATCAAATTATTATTATTATTATTATTATTATTATTATTATTGAATAGTTGGAGATTATAGCTATCAGGGAATAGGAAGGGAATTCCACAGACAAGAGGTGCCAGACGTGAAGCTATTGGAGTAGAAGAGACGGCTACATTTAACCATTTCGACAGTGAAATGGTTGGACTGTAATGCCAGCCTAGTTTCACGTTTAAATTCATGCAGTCTGTGAACTAGCGAAAGTAGCTCGTCGGAGCAGTTACCTTGAAAGTATTTGTAGAAAAGACAAAGAGAGGCGACAGCATGTCTGTGAGAGATCTACTGTAAACGAGATGCCAGATCAGGGCCAACCACATTGCATATCCGTCTCTGGATTCTGTCGAGGACCTTAATACGAACAGCGGGGACACCAGACCATATATGGCAGCAGTATTCCATGAAAGGGTTAATGGTTGATTTATAGATTTGAAGGATGGACTCAGGTGAGAAAAACTTTTTGGCGTGACACAGGGAGCCAACTTTCCTAGCAGTGTACGAAGCTATTGACTCAGGTCAGCGGACAATGTGAGACCGAGCAGTCGCAAAGAGGTGCTCTCGTGGATTTGAGTATCAGACATTCTAATGGGTGGCAAGGATAGTTCCCTGCTGTGTGTAATAGAGAGCAGTTTTGTTTTAGATGCATTAAAGTTAACCAGCCAATTCCTGCCCTAGTCTACAACCAATTGGAGGTCCTTTTCGAGACTAACGGCCAGGTTAGTTTTGTCAGCGATACCAGACATGCTATTGAGGCAGGCGAAAATTGTAGTGTCGTCAGCATAGAAGCCTACTTGGGAACTGATGACATCGGGGAAATCGTTAACGAAGATAAGGAACAGAGTAGGGCCCAGGATAGAGCTTTGGGGAACACCTGCGTTCGTGGGAAAGGAACTGGAGGAGAATCCGTTAAGGACGACCTTCATTACACGGTTTGACAGGAATTGACGTATTAAGTCAAATAATCGACCTGAAAATCCGTATCCCTTAATCTTACGAAGGTGGCCGGCATGCCAGACCCTATCAAACGCTTTAGAGATATCTAGAGCCACGGCACGAGCTTCTCCGTTATTGTCGAGTGCTCGGTAAACAATTTCAGTTATGGCCGTGAGCACATGAGCTGCAGAATGGGCAAAGCGAAAACCATATTGCTTATCAGAGAGCAGATCATGGGATATATGGTGACTAACCAATTCGGCGTTGATTAAAGTTTCAAAGACTTTGCTGAAGAGGGGTAAGAGACTGATGGGACGGTAATTAATTGGGTCAGAAGGGTCTCCAGAGTTCTTAAAGACAGGTATAATAGATGAGAACTTCTAAATACAATTATTGACGTCGTTAGTGTTGTAATAATAATAATAATAATTATTATTATTATTATTATTATTTTTATTTTCTTTGATTTCTGGCGTTTACACATTTCTTTCCGGGTCCCGCCCAGGGACCTAAGGTTAGAAATGGCGTCATGACACTTTCCACTGACAAAAAAAAAAATTAATTAAATTACATAGATAAAGCCCTTCGTAAGGTGTGGGCTGTACTTGTCAGAACAATTTT
>CAHIKZ030000906.1:122500-132500 GCA_903632075.3 Acanthosepion pharaonis | reverse complement strand
GTAGCTCTTAATAAAACTTGCTCTTCGGAAATTTCTCCCAAGTACTGTTCCACCTTCCATTTACTTATCAAGTATGCCATGCATTGACTTCCTCTTCACCTCTTGCTCTATATCAGTCCCGTGAGTATCAGATTTTCCAAGCCCTCCTTCTTCATTATGTGCCCCTACATGTTACTAAAAGTGATAATACTACTATTATCTGTTAGATCCTAGTAACAAGTAAAAGATTTTAAATCATTAAAGTTAATGAGAGAAATAACATACCAGATAGAAAATCTACATTATTTTTAAATTTTAAACTTTCACTGTACAATCTCTAAATTAAAATTATTTATCAATCAAACGCATGTTACATATTAGGATATAAACGCATGTTACATATTATGATATAAACGCATGTTACATATTATGATATAAACGCATGTTACATATTATGATATAAACGCATGTTACATATTATGATATGAACGCATGTTACATATTATGATATAAGGCTTCGACAACAAAAGTTATTTGCCTATTTTTCATTCTATTTTACGTAGACCAAAAGAAAATATGGTCTTAATGCTTGTCGTAAGAGAAAAAAGCGAGATAAAAAAGACATTATGCGTTACTTATTTCGGAGGAGCATGTTTGAACATTTCACATGCATAAATGCAAAAAGAAAAAAAAATGCATAACCTGAGTCGCTTTCGGTAAATTCAAATTGTTTTCGTTTTGTTTGTGTTGATTTCGGCAGATATCAGACCGTGTAAAGCCAGGTAAAATAAATTGAAATAAAATAGACGTAATAAACATAGCGTGAATCAAATTGAAGTAAAGTTGAAATATAACTGAAACAAAAATATCAACCGACAGCTAGTAAACTAATTATGGAGACCAGCTCTGTCTTCTTAACTTCCTGAATTTGCTCCAAGATTTCTCCTAATTGCACGAAAACATGTCGATAATTTGACAACATCAATTTTTGCAAGGTCTAATCCTTTCCGGTCTTCGACGCGATTTCAAAACTTTTCAGAACTTATTTTATTTTACTCTTTAATATATTTTTTAAATTTTATTTTCTAAAAACGTAAAATTTGAAATACTTTTTTTTTTAACAGTCAGGATGAGGTAGTGTGTGACAGTAAGGTGAGTGAAGTATGATTTTTTTTTTCTGTCGGCAAACATGCAAGGCGTTAAATTGATAACGAGTCTTGATAATGAGCTCTGAAATAATTACATTTTATTGAGTTTTATATTGTTAATAATTTTGAAACTACTCTATCTATCTATCTATCTATCTATCTATCTATCTATCTATATATATATATATATATATATATATATCTATTTATCTATCTATCTCAGTCTATTCATATCTATCTATCTATCTCAGTCTATTCATATCTATCTATCTATCTCAGTTTATTCATATCATATCTATCTATCTATCTATCTATCTATTTATTTATTTATCTATCTATCTCAGTCTATTCATATCTAATTATCTATCTATCTCAGTCTATGCATATCTATCTATCTCTCAGTCTATTCATATCTATCTATCTATCTATCTATCTATCTATCTATCTATCTATCTATCTCAGTCTATTCATATCTATCTATCTACCTATTTATCTATCTATCTATCTCAGTCTATTCATATCTTTCTATCTATCTATCTATCTATCTCAGTCTATTCATATCTATCTATCTATTTATCTATCTATTTATTTATTTATCTATCTATCTCAGTCTATTCATATCGATCTATCCATCTATCTATCTCAGTCTATTAATACCTATCTATCTATCTATCTATCTATCTATCTATCTATCTATCTATCTATCTGTTCATAACTATCTTTGTTCATATCTATCCCACTCTGTTCATATCTATCTATCCCAGAATTATTCATAATCTATCTATCTATCTATCTATCTATCTATCTATCTATCTATCTATATATATATATATATATATATATATATATATATATATATAAAAATATATATATATATATTTACATATCCCAATCTTATTCATAATCTATGTATCTGTTTATCTATTTATCTATCTCAATCTGTTCATAACTCTTTGTTCATATCTATCTCATTCTGTTCATATCTATCTATCTATCTATCTATTTATCTATCTATCTATCTATCTATTTGTCTATTCCTATATATCTATCTATCTATGTTAGTCTCTTCATATCTATGTATATATTTACTTTTCTCTGTAATCCGAATACCTTTTTGTATTTCGAAATATATATTATCCTTTTCTTCTTTATTTCTCTCTTTAAATTATCTCATTTTTTTAGATAATTTTTCTTACTCTATTTCCATCGAACAACACTTATCTCAATTTCTCTCTCGCCTCTCGCCTCTCGCCTCTCTCTCTCTCTCTCTCTCTCTCTCTCTCTCACCATCTCCCTCTCTCTTTTTTATCTATATGCCTCCTTTTACTGTTTAAAGTATTTACGGATATTGCTCTCTATAACGATCTGTGTCTTCCTATAAAGTATTTCTGTTACTCAGTATTTTATATTAAGAAAATACTTTTCGCCATTGCACTTAATTTAATCATATTATTTTCCTTCATTGCTTTATCTATTTCTTTATATTGTTAAATCAATATTGCTAGTTTAAAGCTTTAGATTATAGCACCACATCGATTATTTGATTACCCTAAATGCATAGTAATTTGTAGATCGTTGAATTCGTTAACGCTCACATCAGTCAGGTACTGTGGCCTCAATGTATACTATACCGAGAGTTTTGTGACGTTTTCTCTATGATTTTATGCCATATATTTTTGAATCATGAAATACACAGATGATAATGTTCTTTTTGTCCTTCTCAATACTTTAGTATAAAAATGGTTCTAACAGTCGAGTACAATGCTCAAGACTTAAAGCTACAAATTAATGAATTCTTCTTTAATCATTTATTCCTTACTTTATTCCTAAATAGCTACCAGTTAAATACTAGATATCAGATCACTCTATCACTACCACTGATAGTATATAATCCAGAAATAACAACATCGTCGGGTCATTAGTAAATAAACCGGTTCTCCTAACAAGACTTTGCTTGTGAGAAATGAGGCTATGCACTCAACGGAATTAAAAATAAAACTTACCAACGGTATGATGAACCTTCTTGTAACTTCAATGACCATCAAGCACACTATAGTAGAATGGGTTCCATACCTATATATATATATACAGACAGTGCGGTTATTGACACGGCAACGCTGGGAGGATAGTTTCTTAGACAATGGCCAGAGTGGAGAGTTTCTCCCATGGAATCAATGGCCACATGTCCGTGACCAAAACAAGCTTTCAAATTGCAGAACACCGGGCATGGCTTAAACTAGAGAGATAGAGAGATGCTCTCAGCCAATTCTACTTGACAAAAACATGTTAGGAATTAAAAAATACCTCACACATTTTTAAGTGAGACGTGTGGAGGGGATTGGTCAGTTACTCAGTTGCGCAAAGACACTACGACCACACTCGGTCATGGGACGGATGATGATGATGATTACACACACACACATATAGAGAGAGAGGCGAGGCGAGGCAAGGCAAGGCAAGGCAAGGCGAGGCACGATGGAGTAGTGGTTAGCGGCTTGGACAGAGAACCCTGAGAGATGAGTTCGAATTCCAGTCGAATCCATTACATTCACTTACGTGATAATACCATTGGAAAAGTTGTGAATCTTCTTCTCCTCCCAGCAATGGACAAAGACACTACGATCTCACTCGGTCATGGGACTGATGATGATGATGATGATTACACACACACACACACACACATATATATATATATATATATATATATATATATATATATATATATATATATATATAGAGAGAGAGAGAGAGAGAGAGAGAGAGAAAGAGAAACGAAACGAAACGAAACGATGGAGTAATGGTTAGCGGCTTGGACAGAGAACCCAGAGAGCTGAGTTCGAATTCCAGTCGAATCCATTACATTCACTTACGTGATAATAACCTTGGGCAAGTGCTAGGAAAGACTGGGTTCTATAGCCTTGGATAGCAACTGGTCAAGGAGAAGGATAACTCCGAATTCAAAACCTGCAGTCGGTCGTTTGGGGACCCTGTGGCAAGTAGTGTAGCAGGTCTCTGTATTCGGACCTTTAGAAAGTGTGGATGGTTCTGCACAAAACCTTCTGCACTATAATCAAATCTCATGTGCCGGTGTCGGGCTGTCGGTTGGTTCCTAGGAACTGATCTGCTTAACCCTCATATGTCGAAGTCGACAGGAGAGTCGAGTAAATACATACATACATACATATATATATATATATGTAAGCAAATATATGGATATAGATCCGACAGTATGAAGAAAAATATACTGAAAAAACAAACAAAAATCCCAATATGCGATTATGCTGTTTTAATGTTCGACGTTGACATTAAACATTAAAACAGCATAATCGCATATTAGGATTTTTGTTTGTTTTTTCAGTATATTTTTCTTCATATATATATATATATATATATATATATATATATATATATATATATATATATATATATTATACGTTTTTGTAGTTTAGGGCAGAGTGCAAAATAATGATGACCTACTCGGTGCCGTGCTAACTTGGTCCCGTTGACGGGTACTGATATTGCTATCGAAGGGGGTTCTTATTTATAATACGCCACATATATCTTCAAGAACACTTTGTTTATCTTTAGAAATCCATTTTAAACTTTAAAAACTATAATTAAAAAAAAACAATAGGAGGAACAAAAAATAAATAAATACAATCTGATGATTCGTTGCTCTTAGTAGGACGAGAAATAAGTAGACTCTGAAATTAGAGACTGAATTTATGGACTGTCAAGGATTACTTAGACCTTCCAATGTTTACCCAAAAATATTGTGTTTTGTGAACTTTTGCGGTAAACATAATTTTGCTAATAAGAAATTTAAGATTTATGAAGATAATACTGGGATAATCTTTCCTAAGGTGTTTTATAATTGCATACTGTTCAATTATTAGCATTAACAACGAACTATTTTAAATTACAAAATTGTACTTAGATTAAACGAAAATTACTTGCAATATAATACACATTACCCATAATACATTCCTTTTTACCGTCAATTTTGACGGCACGGGTAAACTAGTATATAAATAATAACTGGACAGTCGCTTACAAGAACAACCAGTCAGCAAGGCCGGATAACCAATCCCTGTCATAGACGCCTGCTCAGGCAGATTTAAGTTTGTTCGAAACCCACAAAATACACCTGTGATTTATACTGAATTATACCGAACGGAAGAAGTGTAGTAATGGTTGGCGGCTTCGATTGAGGAATCGTAGAGCCGAACTCGAATTCCATTCCCTCGCATTTACTTAAAAGCTAATAACCTTGGGAAAGTTATGAATCTATCTCTTAAGTCATGGGTAAATCGCCTTGGTTGGCACCCGGTCTAGTAGAAGGAAAATTCTGAATTCAAACCACATGATGTCTTGTAGGTCTTGCGTTTTTAACTTGTGAGAGATGGCACAGTGTTATTTCAACATCCATGGTGCAAAAGGAACCTGCAAGGCATTGCCCTGTTTCGCTGAATAAATATGTTGTAATACTAATCGGAAATTAATTAGAGTTTATGGCTGAGAGCACATTTTATCAAAGAACTTTCATTGGCCAAACACACACACATATATATATGTATATATATCGTACAGGACAAAAATAAAAATAGATCAATTGGTCTAGTTTACAATACAGTAAAATATGAAGATATATATATATGTGTGTGTGTGTGTGTGTGTGTGCGAGTGCGCGCGCGCGTGTGTGTGTCTATTTAGGCAGCATACCTTCACTCAAGCATATTTGTTTAAATAATCTAGACATATGCCTAATTATTTTATTTTAGCCCTCTCAAATTCACGGATCAATTTCTTAGTGCTGTTACATAACTGAGTAAGAAAGACGCTGTAGTTTTGATTTTTTGTTTTTTGTTTTTTTTCCCCAAGTACTTTCATTTCACACACACACACACACACACACACATATATATATATATATATATATATATATATATATATATATATATATATATATATATATATATATACCTAGCATATTCTAGAATTTGAAAATACAGACAAATTATATACATTCAAAGAAGAAATTTTTATTCCGTAAACTAAAATGTGGTTCTCTTTTGCATTATTAATGTGTACCCCACCCCCACGAATACAGAATGTGACACGAAGTTAACTTTCCAGTGCGAGCCCACACGTACATTGCACAATGGAAAATCTATGGGTCCCCCTTGGCACCTTGTCATTGTCAGGTGCCAGGTAATAATCCAAGCCCCCCTCACAATGAGAGGTATTGTCAGAAGGGAGAACATTAATATTAAATATTATCAACCCCCAACTCGGCCAAAAGGTTAAGATTGTGTTTCGATAGAAAAAAAAAACATCCTGCTTGAAGTTTGTTCCACAAAATCAGCAGTTCCTGGGAAGAAGCTGTTAATATTTAACAGCCACCCACCCCGAGAGATGTATGTGGCACAAGTCCAAGTTTATCGTGGGTTTTCCGAGCCCGTAAAAATATTCCCTAAGAACCTACATAAGCGGGTTTAGGGTGTGTCTACCTCCCCCGGGCGAAACTTTGCCCTTCGACAAAGCCTCGTCCGGATTCCTCTCTGCTCGAGGAAGAAGCTGCTTCTAGGAAGAAACTGTTCGAATGGAACCTACTCCTTACTAATGGAATATGCAAAAAATAAGAATGAATCATACTTGTGTGCATGGCATGAGGGGTCCCAGCTGCAAAGGTCAGGGATGGGGAAACCAAAAAATTTAGTTCGTCAAAACACTTGCCATGGAAATAGCAATAGAACAAAAAGAGGCTTGCAACACTTCGTCTGTGTTTATATGATGGAAAATAATCCATTACCCACAAGGCTGCATAGACGCTTTTGAACTCTTTATTTCTACCTAATTTTGATGTTATTTAGGGTAGGAACAAAAGCTACATGAGGAAGGCCGTAGGATACAACAACCGGAAATT
This sequence comes from Acanthosepion pharaonis, assembly GCA_903632075.3. Classification (NCBI taxonomy): domain Eukaryota; kingdom Metazoa; phylum Mollusca; class Cephalopoda; order Sepiida; family Sepiidae; genus Acanthosepion; species Acanthosepion pharaonis. The sequence goes on along the minus strand of CAHIKZ030000906.1, from coordinate 125,447 downwards.
TGAAGATGAAGAGCATGCTAGTCATAATTGAAAGAGATATAATAATGAATATTATCTCAAAATTTCACACACAATATTTTATAATCACCTGTGCCATTGACATAGGTGATCCTGGGTATCCAAAATTTAAACCCATGTAGCTCTTAGTAACCTTAGTGTTAGAAGTATTAAGGAATTAAGATTTCTATTTCTCTTACAATACGTTGAATAAATCTGCTAAGAAGATGTATCCTTATTTCTTGCATTCACCTTACGAATATAGGGATAACCTTAGTGTTAGAAGTAAGAGAACAAGAAACTTGTTTTTTAAAACAATTTTCTTGTTCTCTTAGGATACGTTGAATAAATACGATAGGCATCGTAAGATATGGAGACAACATACTGTTCATAGAAGGCACAGAAAGAAAACTACAAGAACTCATACAGAAGGTGATAAAGAATTTTCAATGAGGATGGACGGTTTAGCAAATCTGACATCCACATAACATTATTTAGCTTGTGTAAGTGTTTGGCAAAATAAAAGAGAGAGGAAGAAGAAGAAGAAGAAGAAGAAGAAGAAGAAGAAGAAGAAGAAGAAGAAGAAGAAGAAGAAGAAGAAGAAGAAGAAGAATGAGAAGAAGAATGAGAAGAAGAAGAAGAAGAAGATGAAGAAGAAGAAGAAGAATGAGAAGAAGAAGAAGAAGAAGAAGATGAAGAAGAAGAAGAAGAAGAAGAAGATGAAGAAGAAGAAGAAGAAGAATGAGAAGAAGAAGAAGAAGAAGAATGAGAAGAAGAAGATGATGAAGAAGAAGAAGAAGAATGAGAAGAAGAAGATGAAGAAGAATGAGAAGAAGATGAAGAAGAAGAAGAAGAAGAAGAATGAGAAGAAGAAGATGAAGAAGAAGAAGAAGAAGAATGAGAAGAAGAAGAAGAAGAAGAAGAAGAAGAAGAAGAAGAAGAAGAATGAGAAGAAGAAGATGAAGAAGAAGAAGAAGAAGAAGGAGGAGGAGGAGGAGAGAAGAAGAAGAAGAAGAAGGAGGAGGAGGAGGAAATGAGGAGGAGGAGAAGGAGGGGGAGGAGGAAGAGGAGTTTATGTAAATGATTGTCAGAAAAGGAATTAGGATAGATAGCAAAGATATAAACCCTATTAAGAGCTACACACGACAGGAAGTTGTGGAGAGCCATGATAGCTCAACCCAGAAGGGATATAGCACATAGAAGAAGAAAAACTTACTTGTGTAAATTTTTAACAGAACAAGGATTACGAAAGATAGCAAAAGGACAAAATTTCCTAAGGCGTACAAAGGAGAGGAAGTTGTGGAGAGTCATAATTACTCACGCCCTGATGGGACACGGCACATAGATGAAGAACAAGAACAAGAAGAAAGAGTTGAGAGGAAGAGCTTAAGTAAATGGTTGTCAGAAAAGGAATTAGTAGATATAGCAAAAATATAAGAGCTACAAACGACGGGAAGTTGTGGAGAGCCATGACAGTTGACACTCAGAAGGGACACGGCACATAGAAGAAGAATGTATGTCCCATAAATTGTAAGACATTAAAACTCACACGTGGCAAGTATAGATTAATTCTTGATTTTATTTTATTTTGTATATAAGGCAATATGATTAAACCAAAGTGTCTTCACGTGTATAGTCTTGTGTGCGTTTTTTGCATGTTAGTATTTCTCTGTATCTGTGTATGTGTTTTCATACAATCGATAGCATTATTTACGTACGTATAAAGTCATTTTTATACATGTATACTTAAGTAGGTGTATCTGTGCACTAACATATATACAGACCCTCTATCTCTTCCCCCCTCTCTCTCTCTCTCTCTCTCTCTCTCTCTCTCTCTCTCTCTCTTGTATTTGTTATCCTCTCTGCTTCTTGTTTCAGAATTGGATGCTTACCGTTTTCAATATAATTTACAATAAAAATACAAACGACACAGTGAACAAAGAGAATATTTGTTCGAAGACGTGTTAAAATTCTAAAAAGAAAATGTCGTCATAAAGCGTAAAAATAGGCAAAGAAATATTACTCCCGTACAAAAAAAAATAAAAAAATAAAAATAAAAAATTAGGAAGTTTACGCTAGCAACGAATTGGTGTTACTTTCAATAGTTCCAACAAAAAACGTTCACACAATGAGCGACGCTTGCTTTTTAAAACGATTTACCCTAATGCTGCACAGTTTTTTGCCTTTGGTGTCTGCAGACAATTGTTCGTAAAGGTTTCTTTATTCGCCATACACCTCTTGTATACAGCAGGCTGTCTTTGAGAGAAAACGTTGGCGTCTTTTTACATTTTTATTCTAAAGATTTTTACTTGAGTTTTTTTTATCACCGATTTTTTATACGGTTTATTATTATGTGTTTAAATTTTTATACATCGGATTTTACTTTATTTCTTTTTTATAATCTTGATATTTTTTTTTTCCTTATTTTGCTACCATTCTTTAAGTTAACGTTTTAAGGAGAGTGAGTTATTGGGTGAATGAATGAATAAGAGAGAACAAATGATTGAAAGAGAGTGAATGTATTTATTTGAGTGAGAAATTGGCAGAGGGGGGGAATGAGACGTGGTGGGGAGTGTGGTAAGGGTTGAGGGGGGGAATGCGTCGCATTCAATGCAGTCGTGTCATTTCACCGGCAATTACCAATACAATGAAATTCGCAAATTCCCATCACCTTTTACTTTTACTTATTTTCCATTATTCATCTGATGTGTTACCTGATGTGTTACCTGCATTAAATGAAAAAAGAATCGAAAAATAAAAGTAAAATAAACGAAGGAAAAGAAAAAGAAGGGATAAAGTGATACAAATAATTGTTTTAATTTCCTTTCTTTAACAGCGGGGGGAGGGGTACCGGTTGATTATGGAAGGGTAGAGCATGAATGGTGGGTAATGGGAAGATTTTGTAGATGAGGGGAAAATGAATGAATACAAGCAACGGCGGTGGTAACTT
>CAHIKZ030000906.1:102500-120000 GCA_903632075.3 Acanthosepion pharaonis | reverse complement strand
GTTAGATAGATAGATGAACAGAATAGATAGATAGATATAGATAGATAGATAGATAGATAGATAGATAGAACAGAATGAGATAGATAGATAGATAGATAGATAGATAGATAGATAGATAGATAGATAGATAGATAGATAGATAGATAGAGAGAGAGAGAGATATAGATAGATAGATAGATAGTTAGATAGATATGAACAGACGGATAGATAGATAGATAGATAGATAGATAGATAGATAGATAGATAGATAGATATGAATGGACTAAGATAGATAGAGAGAGCCACTAAATGTAGAGGATTACCGAGTGTGATTGCTACATAAGAAGAGAGAAGAAATAAAGTGTATATTATGAGGATATGTAAGATTGGTATCGGTTGACCTTGGATTTTAAGATGTTAAGCTTGTAGTGGGCAGGTAACAATCCTCTCGAGAGTATGTTCCACAAAGTAACAGTTCTGAGGAAGAAGCTGCCTGCATGGAACTCACTGTTTACAAAAGGAACAAAAAAAGGAATGGACATAATTTGGACATGACGTGGTGGAGGGTCCTAGCTGTAAAGGCCTCGCTGGATACTTTCTTCTCACTTTTGTTTGCTAACTTGTCTAAGTAACTTTGTAATTTTCTTTCTGAGTTAGCCATCCACACATTGTCACCGTGTTTCTTATGTCGTTAAGACTATGTCCCCCAATAATAAACCCTGCTACAGGGTGAGGCTGAGAGGACGGACGTTTTTGAAAAATTCATATCATCATTAATTCTAGCTTCAAAATGTGTTCGTATTAGTATTTGACAAACTCAAGTGTGGGAAACAACATACCTCGTGTAGTGTCCGTTTTCACTGACGCATTTCTGAAGCCGGTCTTGGAAGTTGGCCTCCATTCATTGATCTGTCGATTTGGGTGACTTCTACGCGAATAGTTTCCTTCAAATCGTCCAATGTACGGGGCCTTATGTTCATACACATGTGCCTTGAGGTTTCCCCACAAGAAAATAATCATGGACAAATCAAGGGACCGTGGAGGCCAAGGAGTGTCAGCAAATCCGGAACTGATGCGGTCACCGAATAGAGAGGGCAAAGAACGTCCATTGATGGCCTGGCTGTGTGAGCCGTCGTCCCACCCTGCTGAAACTATACGGAAAAAAAATGAGTTTTCGTCGTAATCCAGAATGAAATTGTTTATCATTTTGGTGTAAAGTTCAGAGTTCACAATAATAGAGTTTCTATCATAGTCTTTATAAAGTAAGGATCAATGACGTCAGCTTTTCCAATAATACACCAAACCGCCACTTTTGGGTTGTACAGTGACCTTTCCTGCAGTTTTCTCAGATTTTCAAGAGCCCATTAACGACAATTCTGTTGATTCACCATACCACTGAGATGAAAATGAGCTTCATCTCTTATTAACAAAATGGGTTTGTTTCATCTGACGTGCGAAGATAAGACGCTTTGCATAGACATTTGACCAATTCCAATTTGTAGGAGTGGAAATGCAGTTCTTCATAGAAAATACGCTTGGCCGAGTGATTATCGATGCCAACTTCAGTGACACTCTCCTGAGCAGAGTGATTCAGACTGCACCGCAAAGTCTGTCTGATGAGTTTCAGATTTTCTAGGGTACGTAACGTTCGTGGGGTCCCTACAGATCAGCTTGGATACAAAGTGCATGAACCCAACGTAAGATTGTATTATGTGTGGGAACAGCCTGGTTTCGATGAATGTTGAATCGCCTGCAAAACTCAAGCTAATCTGCTGTGACAATCTCGTTATTCTTCAAGAAACTGTCGTGGGTGAACACGCGGTGCTCTGTGGTCCACATCACCATGGCTTCAACTGAAAGAAAAAACAAAAAGCAAAATGCTAAGACACCACAGACATAATGATACTTGTTGGATATATGTCCCTTCTCCTGGGGCTGAGTAATAGCCATTTCAGAAACGTCCGTTCTCTCTGCTGCACCCTGTAGTTCTCTTAGGATCGTTTATTATATGGGTTAATTTGATCCTGTCTTACCCCACTTCACGATTTTCTGTTTACATAACATGTTTTGTATCGGCATGCTGGTGTTTTGTCCGCACAAATGTTATGGAGTTTTTCCCATAAAAGACAAGCTTATATAACAGCTCAAATAAGGTTTTATGGCGTATTTAATCAAGGTCTTAAAGAAAAATACCCTTCATCAGATCTCTCAGACACTTACGTCACATAATTATAAACAACTTTACCACATAAAAAAATACTTGAAGACTTCCAAAAGTAGAAACAACTAAAATAGATAGCGCTTGTTACTAGAAGGGAATATAACGACATAATCAATATAATAACTTTTCTTAAACAAAAGCTTAGGAAAGAAACCACTATCAATAATACAAAGAGTTATAGCAGTTAGCAAACTTGAGAACGTATTTTCCTGAAAAACAGTTTTAAGAGAAAGATTTTATGAATTTCAACCAGGAGTAATGCTAACCGTTCGGTCAAAGAATGTCAAATGTTTCCTTATCTGGAAACGGCTAATCTGTTTCCATATATTTCCCTTATCATTTCGCAATTAAACATAAGTATAAGTCTTTTTGCATTTTTAATGCTGCGATAATACATAGTTATAAAAAGAGCATTTCTTCTTTCAAATTCTTCACAAAAACATATTGTTCTTATTATACTCCTTGTCTAATTCTGCTACTGTTTCTGCTTCTTCTTAGTTTCGTGTCCCAACAGGACGTTGGCGATCATGGCTCTCCACAATTTCTTGTCCTTTGTGCATTCTTAATAATTATTGTCTTTTTGTTATCTCTATCTATAAAAGGCAGGATGTGTGTGTGTAACGAATGCACGGCCGCAATTTTCGACGTATTTGCACCAAAATTTACATGCACATGCTCCAAGTTAGCGGGAAGGCCAAGACCGACTTTGTATTTCCCAACTCCCATCGATAGTGGAAATAATCGATTTTTTCATGCTTCTACGGCAATTTTCATGTAGTTTGCGGCAATTTTGTACTGGCCAGAGTGGGAGCCTGTAGCTGGCTACCAAGAATAAGCAGAAAGATTCTATTGGCCAGCGTGAGATCCAACAGCTGACTGACACGAATGTTAACTAGCATGCAAAAAAATCGATCACTGCATTCGTCACAAGTGGGCGTTGATTCTGATTCCGCAGAACTTGTTTGGGTGTGAAAAAGTATTTGTTGTTAACATTCTTTTTTCATTCGGTTTTTCCAGTTACGAGTCCTTTTTTATAGCTGATCGTTTAATGTTTAGTATAGAGCTTAGAAAAAATTCGCAGTGTGAGATAGGCAAGAAGTAAGGCATGTAGCAACATCAGCACAGCAAAGGGCACTCCTTTAAATATTTTAAGTCAAGTGATAGCGATTGCTGTATGAGTTGTACGATTTTTGAATCAAGCACGGGCAACGCCGGGCCATGCTGCTAGTCTCTCCTAAACCTTGTTCCGTCATCCATTTACTCAAATCCTCTAGGTAAGTTATGCATTGTTTCCCTCTGTCCTTCTTGCCGTCAATCTGTCCTGTGAGTATCAAATTTTCCAAGCCCTCTTTCTTCATTATGTGCCCTAGAACTTTCAACCGTTTCTTCTCGTCCAATATAGCCGTTAATAAATTTTATCTTTTTGTTATGTCTCCTAAACCTTGTTCCGTCATCCATTTACTCAAGCCCTCTAGGTAAATTATGCATTGTTTCCCTCTGTCCCTCTTGCCTTACATATGTCCTGTGAGTATCAAATTTTCCAAGCCCTCTTTCTTCATTATGGGCCCTAGAAATTTCAACCGTCTCTTCCCGTCCAATATAGCCCTTAATAAATTTTATCTTTTTGTTATCTCTCCTAAACTCTGTTCCTCTAGGTAGGTTATGCGTTGTTTCTCTCTATCCCTCTTTTATTCAACCTGTCCTGTGAGTATCAAATGCGGCTATAAATCACATTGTATCAATGTTCATTTGTTAATAACTGTGTTCGGGAATTGAAACTTTTCTAATGAAAAAAAAAATTAACATCACAATCTGAAAGCTCTCAGATCCAAAGATCATTTGGACATTTCTTACACACACTCTGTCCAAAAAATAAATATCTTTCACTCGTGTAAGAAAAATATAGTTAGAAACTTAATTGCCCTTTTCCTTCATTATGTGCCCTAGAAAGTTCAACTTTCGCTTTCTGATGTTAAGTATAAATATCATTTTTTGTTCCCATTTTCTCTAAAAGTCATTGCCCACATATTCAGTCTTTGATATTCTCACCATTCTTATATAGAACCAAATGTCTGTTGCTTCAAATATCTTCATTTGTGAGGAGATAATCCATCAATCACTGTTAAAGTGACTTTCTAATCGTAGATTAGATGTGACACAAGGCCGGAAATAGTGAGTGCTTTTCCAAGCGTAGCTAGATGTGGCACAAGGCCGAATGTATAGGGCATTCAGTGAGGATCGAACTCACTACTCAGTAGTAATTTTTTTTAGCGAGCCAAGTTTGCTAACCATTACAACACCTCGAGGTGCCCCATTAATTGCTGTTATATGGGAGGACTGATAACAATTCATTACTCTTCTTTTTTTCTAATGACTTTTTTTCTCAATGCATTGCTTACCTTTTGAAAGGCATCTTTCACTATCCCCGAATTTTACCTACCCAACTTTCCGTCCTCTGTTAAAACACTTCACATATATTTAAACAGTTGTACTTGTTTGATTTTGGTATCTCCAATTTATAATTTGCATTTTGGGCTCTTCCTTTTGCTGATAACAATGAATTCTGTCTTCTTGCGATTGATGTTTAGTCCTTTCTTCTTGCTTTCCTTCACTAAATTCTGTAGAAGTTCTTGTAGTTACGTTTCTCTCTCTACTATCAGCACTAATTCATCTATATATCTTATGTTGTTAAGATGGAATGAATATTAATAATGAAACTTATGAGGACTTCTGTTTCTTTTAGAATAACTTTATAGGTTGAATAAGCTTATAAATTCAATTGTAATGAATTGAATTTATAAGCTTGGCTATGGAGGTCATGCAACATATTTTCCGATGGAACTTGTATCTATTTACACCTGTTTTTGTAGGCATTGCTATGGTGATAAATGTACTGAGTTTTTGGGGGGGGTTTTTTTGGTATGACGATTATGCTCTATATTTCTTTTTTTTTTATTTTAGTTCAGCAATCATGTCGGCGATGAAATTGTCTAAGGCTGAGAGTATTTCTATTCGCACCCTATCAGGTCCCACTCTTCTGCTTCTGTTCATCTTAATTAATGCCGATATTACCCCAGAAGATGAATATTCCAAGTCATTCTATGTTTTTATGTATTGTTAGCTTCTCCCTTCTGGTTTTGTGAAAGTTTTAAGAGAATCTTTTTTTATCAATTAAACTTGTCCGAATTCTGAGACATTTAGATGAAAGAACTCTTTAATGTGGTCCAATGACCTTACAGTGGAAGTCTTTCACCCGGGTATTCGTTGTTTGGCACCAAAATTAAGCGAGTTGGCTGGCAAAGTCAGTTGTTATACTGAAGTTATTTTGAAGTAATTTTTAAATTCTTCTAAGTAAGCCTTTATGTTTTTGCCGTTTTAGCCAATGACCAAATCACTAAAATTAAAATAAAACCTTTTTTTTGTTTACTATAAAACTTAATTGGTCTTTCTGTTGTTCTCTTTACTTACCTTTTACTCTTTATGTCAATTCTTTAGCAGCACACGTGACAGAAAACTTCACTGATACATACGTTCCAAAAGAGTACAAAAAAAAATCCGTATTGCATTTACATTTGATACCATGTTCATAACACCTAGTACGGGGAAGTACTGGAATGTTTTCAGCAGAAGCCACATCACAAAATTTATCTTAATATTTTTATTTTTATTTATATATCAATTTATCTTGAGTATCCCACATTGTTTCAGCACGTTGGGATATCTAAGGATAAGAGGCGGCTATAAATCACATTGTAGCAATGCTCATTAGTCAATGACTGTGTTCGAGAATTAAAACATTTCTAATACTAAAAAATTAACATCACAATCCGAATGAATGCCTATTATGTATGATCATGAACCGTTCTAAACTTCGTGTGGTTGCTTTAATTTCGGGTGAAAATAAAAACAAAAATTTTCTAACATTTGAATATTTTTTATTATGCTGTTCCTTGATCTAAGCATTCGGCTCACATGAGCCGTCTACGAAGTGGTTATACGGACATTTAAACAATGATATTCACCATCAAAGACCAAACTCAAAATTACATTTTAAACTAGTCACAACACATTACACTGCATCTAGTCATATGGTTCTGTTTTTAATATTTCGGTCTCTCACGTGGTATGACGTAAAGAAACGCATCATGAATTTACGATCTGCCTCTAATATTCCCTGTGAGTTATCGTCGCATAGCAATCTTCTATGTCACCATAACAGAATATCCTTTGATAATGAAGCATTAATAAAAGCGAAACATGTTAGATCTGTAAAGGTTCCATACTTGTTCCTTATTTATATAGGAATATAGGACACCCATGGCTTAAATACATCAAATTTGTAAGCTGTCAATATACCTTATAACACGCTCGAACGCTTAGCTTTTGAGTGGGTAGAGTGGAGATCAACGTGTTTTAGTGGTCTCAGCGGTTTTCAGTCTGCTAGTTTGAATCAGCTTCAAGAAGCGAGAGCAAGATCTAAAAGGTCAGATAATTTAACAGTGACCTCATCCTCACTCTTGTTCCATATGCGACCTCCTTTGCAAATCACTTAAGATTATCGCACAAAATTCATAACTGAATCAATTGGTTATGTTGTCATATCCTCATACGTTGAAACCGAGGGGAGAGTCCATATATATATATATATATATATATATATATATATATGTGTGTGTGTGTGTGTGTTGTAGTACTAGTAGTAGTAGTAGTAGGGTGCGATGGATAAATTGTCGTCTAAATTACCCAAAAATGAAAATCGCAATGATATCTCAGTTTAAGAAATATATTTACCAAAATTACATAAAAATATATTGAAATAAAGATTAAATGCGTCCAATAAAATCGCCATTGGCTTTAACCACAGCCTCCAGTCGAATTTGGTATGTCCTGCAACTCTTCTCGACGGTCTCTTTGTTTAAGTTGGTGAATGTTGCCATAATTTTTGCCTTCAGTTCATTCTTGGTGTTACAAGGAGTTTTTTTTTTTTTTTTTTTTTTTGCAATTTCGTTCAACTGCGCCCCACACATAATAATCTGTGTAATCCTCCTCCTCATCATCATCATCAGCAGCAGCAGCAGCAAATTCATATATAGATCTAGACAATTATTTTGACAATCTTCTGGCATTTGCGTAAAATCTTTGATTATCTGATCTGGGTTATAGTCTTGGGAGTTAGGTAGCCAGATGTAAGCAGTGATCTGGTTAAAGAGATGGTCTGATATTTATGAATATGTTCTCCTCCTTGTGTGGCATGGTACAGAGTCCTGTTGCTAGACATAGGGTCTTCCATCAGCCACCCTTTTGATCCAGAACAGCAATACCTCCTCAAGTCACTTGATTTAAGCCTCCGTGTTGAATCTGAGGTTCTCACCAACAAATCCGGAAATTCTTTTCTTATCAAAATTAGCAGAGTGATTTTTCCTAACTGGATTTAACTAATTGGATTTTTCCTAATCACCACTTGAATCATCCAACTCTTTCCGAATCCTCGGCACTGACATCAGATTGACAACCAAACACTCTGAAATGTTCGCATTGAAGCTTCCGGTGGGAATGCCAAGGAGGACAGTACACCGTTTCCAAATTTCTGGCAGAGTGAATTGCGTCATATTTCTCTTTTTCTCAAAGATTGTGCCCAACTGACTCTTATACTGTGCAGTGAAACAAAATCAAGAACAATGCGCAATTTACCTATCGCACACACGTTATATATATATATATATATATATATATATATATATATATATATATAGATAGATAGATAGATAGATAGATAGATAGATATAAATTCCCAAGAGGATAGAATCCAGGTAGAACTCAATTTCCAGGACAGAGTAAGAATAGTATAAAAGGCTCAAACACAAATATTCCTGGTGATAATTTATTACATTGGAATCGTAATCACGATCCAAATCATCAGACCTACAAATTCAAAAAAGAAATCGGAAAATAGTGCTTGAGCCTTATATATATATATATATATATATATATATATATATATATATATATATATATATATATATATATATATATATATGAATTTAAACTATATATAATAAATAACCAAATAACATAATTTGGTGAGCCAGGGAAGGTTAGTTATTCGATCGGAGAACTTTAAACTATAACCATATCTATGTAATCATCATTATTATCAGCAGCAGCAGCAGCAGCAATCCAATGACCGGATATAGTCGTAGGGTCACTGCACAGCTGTACACCGCCACAGATCCCTCAACATGTTTCAATTGCATCAGTGTCTAGGTTTAAATTTGGCGTGATGTACATTCATGCAAGAGTGTCTTGGGCAAACTGATCTAGCAGAGCCCATCCTCCTCCAGGTTAATATATTTTTATATATATGTATTGTCCGGTTCACACTCCTCTCCGGTATTTGAATAGGAGGACTGGTTCATCCCTTGTTTCCTGCTTAGGAGGATTGGGTTTCCGGTTCCTTCTAAAGTCTACTTTAACTCTATACTCTTAATGTCTCCGCCTGAACTCTGAAATTTTATTCACTAATTAAATATTGATCATATCTAGAATCAGCTATCCTGCCCTTTCTTACGCTAATACAACTCCACATAGTAATCCTTTATCTTGAGTGACCTTTGGACCTTCTATTGAGTGGACATTGGTAAAGGAAGGAAGAAAGAAAGAAAGAAAGAAAGAAAGAAAGAAAGAAAGAAAGAAAGAAAGAAAGAAAGAAGATTGTAAAAAACCATTGTGAAAAATTTTAACTGTCATCAAATTCATATATAGTTCTGGCCAGTTATTTTAACAATCTTCTCACATTTGCGTAAAATCTTTGATTATCTGATGTGACTGATTTAGTGAAGTAAATCAGTTAATGTTAAGAAAATTGAAGGAAAAATCTTAGAGAATTACATATACGAACTGGTGCTGAAAAGTTCTCATCTAGACGCACTTTCAAAAAACTGACTTAAAATTAGAATATTTTTTTTCTTTTCTTACTCGAGCCGAGAACTTTTTAGCACACCTTCGTGCAATTTAAGAATGTGTACTCCAGTAAGTAAAAAATATGATAAGAAATGCATTTAAAAAATCTCTAGTTTAATTTTTATGCGTGTATGCATATATGTATGGTTGTGTGTATGTCTGTGCATACGTGTGTATATATATATATATATATATATATATATATATATATATATATATATATATATATATATATATATGTATGTATATATATATATATATATATATATAAAATACTTTTATTATTAGATGCATGTTATAGTATGCTGCATGTTGCTAGTGAAATGCAAATGTACGTATACGAAATCTAGAAAAATATCTTCTTTCCTTTCGACATAACGTCACTTGGATTCTTCCTTTTATGGTACCCCCTCTCTCTCTCTCTCTCTCTCTCTCTCTCTCTCTTTCTTTCTCTCTTTCTTTTCTTCCTTTCTCCCTTTCTCTCTCTCTCTCTGTATTTCTCTTTCTCTCTGTCTTTATCCATGTGTGTCTCTGTCTCTGTCTCTATCTCTGTCTCTGTCTCTGTCTCTCTCTAACACTATCGGCGCTTACGCGCGTGGTCCAGTCTATGAATGTGTGCAAAGAACAAATCAGTTTATCGACCTACAGAGAAAATAATTTACAGTTTCAGAAATCCGTGTGATTATCGATCGCAATAAGACGAACTGCTAATAAATGCGTTTTGTTATATATAATCCCATTCGACGAACAAGTTGATTCTGTTGTCGAATGTGCTAGAAATGACGACGACGACGACGACGACGACGATGACGACGACGACGATGACGACGACGACGATGACGACGACGACTGGAGTGGTCGTTTTGAACAATGTGAAAATTGATTATGGTCGTGGTGATGATGAAACGAAATGTGAATGATGGCGTATATATTTTTGCGGCGCTTATTGTGACGATGAAGAAAAGACAATGATGTAAGAAAACGTTGTTGATTGTGAATATATGGACGTCATTAACAAAAATTTATAAATTTGTTGTTGTACATGTCCGTCTTAAGATACTATGAAGATGATGGCTAAGAGAAGTATAGTAAGGTCGATAGTAATAATGAATAGTGTTAATGAGGATAGTTGAATCAGTAGTGATAATGAAGACAGTTACATAGATAATAATGATTGTTGATAAGGAAAATAGTTGTACAGACAATAATCAGTTTTGATTATGAATATAGTTGCATAAATAATACTAAGTTAAGATAATGAAGATAAATGGTTAGATAATAATCAGTTTTGATAATGAAGATATTTACATAAACAATTATGGATAGTGATAATGAAGATAATTACTTAGGTAATCAGTTTTGATAATGAAGATAGTTTCATAAATAATAATGAGTTGGAATAATAAAGATAATTCCTTAGATAATAATCAGTTTTGATAATGAAGATAGTTGCATAAATATAATGAGTTGGAATAATGAAGATAATTACTTAGATAATAATCAGTTTTGATAAGGAAGATAGTTTCATAAATAATAACGAGTTTGAATAATAAAGATAGTTGCATCGATAAAAATGATTAGTAATAATAGTTTCATAAATAATAAGGATTAGTGATAATGAAGATATTTGCTTCGATAAAAATCAGCTTTGATAATGATGATAGTCACACAGATATACATAAACATGATAATATTAGAGAAATAATGTAACCATAATGATTATAGTAATGATAATAATAATATTATTATGACAATAATGCTAATGATAATTGTTATTATCATTAATAAGATATTTTTCTAAATAAAAATTTATCTCTTCTAAACCTTCCTCCGCCATTTATTTACTCAAACTCATTAAGTATGTTATCCGTTGTTTCCCTCTGCCCCCCCTTGCCTTCAATATGCCCTGTGTGTAACACATTTTCTAACCCTTCTTTCCTCATTAGGTGCCCTAGAAATTTCAATTGTTAAGTATAAGTGTCATTTTGATTTCATTTTCTTTAAAACTTTGTCATATCTTCAGTCCATGGTATTCTTGCCATCCTTCTGTAGAACCGTATTTTTGTTGCTTCAATTTTTTTCATTTGTGAGGAGTTTTTCCATCATTCACTGACATATTATATAACAATTAAGTACACTTTTCTTTGTTTCTAATGAAATTTTCCTGATATTTTGCTTAGTTTTTGGAAGGCATCTTTCGCTATATCAATGCGCCTTGGGATCTCAGTGTCGCACTCTCCGTCCTCTGTTAAAACACTTCCCAGATATTTAAATTGTTGTAGTTGTTTGATTTCGGTATCTCCAATTTGTAATTTGCATGTTGGGATGTTGCTTTCTGCTGACCATGCATTCTATCTTCTTGTCCTTTCTTCTTTGGCGTCCTGGGTAAGACGTTAAACTATGTCCAGCAGCAAGGCCTCTGATCAGGAGGTTTTGAGGAACGGGGAACCACCTCTTAATTGTTGGTGTTCCCAGGTTCACCATGATCCGGGGTTTTAGCACCTGTTAGGGTCACAGCTATGGACAAATACTTAACTATTACCAGCAAAACTTTTTTTGAAAAAATTATTACCAGCAATAAAATTTTGAAGGAAATATATTACCAGAAACCGATTTTTTGACTAAACAAAATATTACCAGCAATAAAAAAATTTTGTCAGCATTAAATAACCCATTGAGGTTGATATGCCGCAAAACAAAATAAAACAAAATAAACCAAACCAATCTAAACCAAAGAATACATGTTCTATTCATACGAATCTATCCTAAAAATGTTGTCGGCATTAAATAAACCCATTGAGGTTGATATGCCGTAAAATAAAATAAAACAAACCAATCTAAACCAAAGAATACATATTCTATTCATACGAATCTACCCAAAAAATGTTGTCGGCATTAAATAAGCCATTGGGATTGATATGCCGTAAAACAAAATAAACCAAACTAATCTAAACCAAAGAATACATACTCTATTCATACGAATCTATCCTAAAAATGTTGTTGGCATTAAATAAACCATTGAGGTTGATATGCCATAAAACAAAATAAACCAAACCAAAGAATACATTTTCTATTCATTCGAATCTATCCTAAAAATGTTGTCGGCATTAAATAACCTATTGAGATTGATATGCCGTAAAACAAAATAAACCAAAACTAAACCAAACCTTTCTTCTTTGCTATTCTTCAATACCTTCTGTAGGAGTTCTTGTACTTTCCTTTCTGTGTATTTATTGCAAATATATTCATTAAAAAAAATTCTACCAATCTTCTTTCAATTACTATCATTGCTTTTTTTATATAAGAAAGAAATTTATCTTTAATACTGACATCAACTACTATATTTCTAAGAACTAACATTATAATATTGTATGATATATTCGCGTAGATAAATAGACATAACCTTTTTTTAAACGCTCTTTTCTACTATTATCAATTAGATTGCAATTGTCAGTTATATACCATGTGTGATACCAGCTTAGGCGATCACGACGCTTTCAATACATGACTGACGAGGTACTAGGCTGCCATTTCTTTCTGCTGTTGACCAGTTGCCATGCAAGGCTATTGAACCCAGAACTGGAAGAAGAGGATTAATACCTTTCCCAAGGGTATTAGTAATGGATTCGACTAGAATTTGAACTCGGCTCTCCGATTCTTCAATCCGATAACCATGACGCCACCGTACTATAAATAACACATTTCGAAAAAGAACTACTAAACATTTTTCCACATTCAATTTTTATTTCTCTCTCTTCTCTCTCTCATTTTTCTCTCTATATCTTTCTCTTTCGCTCACTCTTTTTCTCTCTATCTCGCTATTTCTCTTTCTACCTCTCCCCCTCTCTCTCTCTATCGCTATCTCAATCTATCTATCTATCTATCTATCTATCTATCTATCTATCTATCTATCTAGATATATCCATTTTTATTCATTTTTCTTGATATTTGCTTATTCATGTTTGTATCATTCTGCCTTATTCTCTCTCTATCTATCTATCTCTCCAGATATATCATTTTTTTTCATTTTTCTTGATATTTGTTTATTCATGTTTGTATCATTCTGCCTTATTTTCTCTCTAACTCTCTCTCTCTCTCTCTATCTATCTATCTATCTATCTATCTATCTATCTATCTCTCCAGTTATATCCATTTTTTTCATTTTTCGTGATATTTGCTTATTGATGTTTGTATCATTCTGCCTTATTCTCTCTCTCTCTATTTATCTATCTCTCCAGATATATTCTTTTTTCTTTCATTTTTCGCGATATCTGCTAATTCATGTTTGTATCATTCTGCCTTATTCTATCTATCTATCTATCTATCTATCTATCTATCTATCTATCTATCTCTCCAGATATATCCATTTTTTTCATTTTTCTTGATATTTGCTTATTCATGTTTGTATCATTCGGCCTTATACTCTCTCTCTCTCTCTCTATCTATCTATCTACCTACCTATCTAGATATATCCTATTTTTCATTTTTCGTGATATTTGCTTATTGATGTTTGTAACATTCTGCCTTATTCTCTATCTATCTATCTATCTATCTATCTATCTATCTATCTATCTATCTATCTATCTATCTCTCCAGATATATCCTTTTTTTTCATTTTTCTTGATATTTGCTCATTCATGTTTGTATCATTCTGCCTTATTCTATCTATCTATCTATCTATCTATCTATCTATCTATCTATCTATCTATCTATCTCTCCAGATATATCCATTTTTTTTCATTTTTCTTGATATTTGCTTATTCGTGTTTGTATCATTCGGCCTTATACTCTATCTATCTCTCCAGATATATCCTTTTTTTCATTTTTCGTGATATTTGCTTATTCATGTTGGTATCATTCTGCCTTATTCTCTCTCTCTCTCTCTCTCTCTCTCTATCTATCTATCTATCTATCTATCTATCTATCTATCTATCTATCTCTCTATCTATCTATCTATCTATTTCTCCAGATATATCCATTTTTGTTCATTTTTCTTGATATTTGTTTATTCATGTTTGTATCATTCTGCCTTATTCTCTCTCTTTCTCTCTCTCTCTCTCTCTCTGTCTCTGTCTCGCTCTCTCTCTATCTATCTATCTTTCTATCTCTCCAGATATATCCATTTTTTTCATCTTTCGTGATATTTGCTTATTCATGTTTGTATCATTCTGCCTTATTCTCTCTCTCTCTATCTATCTATGTCTCCAGATATATCCATTTTTTTTTTCATTTTTCTTGATATTTGCTTATTCGTGTTTGTATCATTCGGCCTTATACTCTCTCTCTTTCTCTCTCTCTCTCTCTCTCTCTCTATCTATCTATCTATCTATCTATCTATTTCTCCAGATATATCCATTTTTTTTCATTTTTCTTGATATTTGTTTATTCATGTTTGTATCATTCTGCCTTATTCTCTCTCTCTATCTATCTATCTATCTATCTATCTCTCCAGATATATCCATTTTTTTTTTCATTTTTTTTATATTTGCTTATTCATGTTTGTATCATTCTGCCTTATTCTCTCTCTCTCTCTCTCTCTCTCTCTCTCTCTCTGTCTCGCTCTCTATCTATCTATCTATCTATCTTTCTATCTCTCCAGATATATCCATTTTTTTTTCATTTTTCTTGATATTTGCTTTATTCATGTTTCTATCATTCTGCCTTATTCTCTCTCTCTCTATCTATCAATCTATCTATCTATCAATCTCTCCAGATATATCCATTTTTTTTCATTTTTCTTGATATTTGCTTATTCGTGTTTGTATCATTCTGCCTTTCTTTCGTCTAGCTTTTATGCCAACATCAGTGTTTCCTTACGGTTACAAAAATTATCATTAGTCCTAAATATATCAGCTTCTCACTGTCCATTGCTACATCATCCTGCCTACTGACTGGTCTATTTGAGATTTATTAATGACCTGTTTATACCCGCTGTTAACGTTCGCTAGCAACGGAGAATGACCGCTGTCTCGCCATTGAACTGTCAGTAAATGTAGTCGAGATGACCCCAAAATTCGTCATCTTGTCTTCCTTTTGACCACTACTGACCTAAGTTCCATTGATTTGGGGAAAAGATGGTGACGGGGTGGCTGCATGGATTACAGCTGGTAGGGGTTCAGTTATGATCCGATATGACTCCATATCCGCTTGCGATTAAATGTGGTAAATCACCTGACGCTTCAAGACTTCTAAGTTTACTCGTCCTCTGTCCATCGATCCGTCCGTCCGTATCAGTGGAATGGTAAGTTCATTGGACTGACATCAGTAAGGCCATACTTTATCTTACTTGTTGAATTGTAGCAAAGATCCTTCTTTATTAATATTATTATTGTTGTTGTTGTTACTTTGGTGTTGCATATTAACGTCATCAATAGAAATTCTATGACTCCTCACAACTCAAAAACTTTTCGGAGAATCTTCGCAGAATAAATGATAGCAGTTTTCTGGTGGTCTACAATCTTGATCTCAATTTCAGTTCTCCCTAATCGCTTTTTCATTATTATTATTATTATTATTATTATTATTATTATTATTATTATTATTAATGTCGGCTTTACGGCTATATCACGTTGAAACTATGTTTATTTTCTGTTTATGTCTGCGCGTTTACTGAATCTAACTGTTTTAGCGTGTATTGGTATCTCTTGGAGTGAATCCATTAATTATTGGTATCACCACAGATTAATTCCTCTTAGATCAAATGTTCTGTTCTTGAGGCATGGTGTCAATAAGATTTACCACCCACAATTCAAGAACATTTCGGAGTAAATGATGATTTTCTGGTGGTCTACAATCTTGATTTCAATTTCAATTCTCCCTAAGCGCTTTATTATTATTATTATTATTATTATTATTGTTGTTGTTGTTGTTGTTGTTGTTGCTGTTGTCGTCGTCGTCGTTGTTGTTGTTGTTGCTGTTGTCGTCGTCGTCGTCGTTGTTGTTGTTGTTGTTGTTGTTATTTCCTTTGATTTCTGGCGTGTACACATTTCTTTCCGGGTCCCGCCCAGGGAGCTAAGGTTAGAAATGGCATAATGACACTTTTCACTGACAAAAACAAAAAAAAAAATTACATAGATAAAGGCCTTCGTAAAGTGTGGGCTGTACTTGTCAGAACAACTTTTTGTATTTCTTTGAGGCATGGACTTCCAAGGATCCCTTCAATTAGTCTACTGCAATCTTTTCCAACCAATCCGAGGGCTCTAACTACAACAGGGATTGTTGATGTTCCCATATTGTTATTATTATTATTATTATTTGATTTGATTAGATTTGATTTGATTTCTGGTGTATACTCATTTCTTTCCGGGTCCCAACCAGAGACCTAAGGTCAGAAATGGCTTCATGGCATTTTCCACTCACACACACCTAAGATTACACATATTTTACATAGATAAAGCCCTTCGTTAGGTGTGGGCTGTACTTGTTAGTACAATTTTTATATTTCTTTAAAGCATGCGTTACCAAGAATCCCTTCAATGAATCTCTTGGAATCTTTTCCAATTACTCCAAGGACTCCAATTGCAAAAGTCCTCATGTGCTACGTTTTTAAAGTTTCGATTTTAAGATTCTTATATTTTGATAGTTTTTTTAAGATCTTCAAAGATTCACTGCAAGGACTGCCATTTCAGTAAGTAGGCATATTTTGTTTTTACGGTCTCTGGGCAGTTAGCTGTAATTGTTCTGTCTGTATTGTAAAGTCCCATAAAATTGTTACAGGACCTCTCTCCGTAATCTGGTCTGGGTGGTGTTTCCTACAATTTCATTTTCGTAAAAGATGCAAATTATCCAATGCAGATATTGACCCACTCTGTAATGTTGGGTTTTATATTCAGTGGATGCCAACACCGTGAAACCTGATACAAGATGATCAATCGTTTCTGGATATTTATCACAGAATCTGCATTTGGGGCTAACATAATTTTTCAGTATGTG
Organism: Acanthosepion pharaonis; assembly: GCA_903632075.3. NCBI lineage: Eukaryota > Metazoa > Mollusca > Cephalopoda > Sepiida > Sepiidae > Acanthosepion > Acanthosepion pharaonis. The sequence goes on along the minus strand of CAHIKZ030000906.1, from coordinate 102,908 downwards.
TGCTTGGTAACTTCTAGTTAACAAGCATTGGTACTGTGCAGCAAGTATAAGAACTTCGGTTTCAGTTTTTAACCATGACCTACGTAACCGCTGATAGGTACGACGTTTGTCTACATCAGCCTGTTTGGTACGAGCAGAATATTGACCCTGAAGAGGTTTATCCTGCTTCTGTATCTAGTGGGTTGCATTTCCCTTTGCTTACTTTTTTTAAGGTTTTTGCAGCTGCAGTTTATGTATTATGTTTTACTTGTATTTCTTCACCAACTTGATATTCCATTTTGATCTTGTTGGCTTCCTTTATTAACTGAATAAGTTTCTTATTGCTTTACTGTTCTTTGACACAGATCATCATCCAATCTTCTGTAGTTTCCAGGTATTTTTGAAGGGCGGTTGTTGTAGTTTTGTAAG
>CAHIKZ030000906.1:57500-97500 GCA_903632075.3 Acanthosepion pharaonis | reverse complement strand
ACGTCTTTGGCTTTGGAAATGTACAAAGTTTTCTTGGTGATAGCAAATTTTCTTCAATTTAGCATGGAACTGTGGAAAACCACATTATATCAAAATCACACCAAAGATATTGCCAATTCCAGTTTTTTGAATATCCAACGATGAATCTTTCAAGGAAACTCACTGTCACTCCTTATGTTCTGTCTGTCCTTAATCATTTTACGGTAAATAGGAATTACAAATTAAAAAAGGTTTTAATCGATAAATGTCGACAAAAATATTGTAAATGTTTCATTGACATCGGTATGGATTTCGAATAAATGTCAAAATTAACATTCAACACACTCAATAGATTTAGATTTTGTCACAAAGATTAGAGAAGTGGGAAAAGAAGAAGCCTATACATAACTAGATGTCAACGAAGATTGAATGCAACATACCTAAAATGAAGGAGAAACTAAGAAAAGAATACTAGAGGCGTGTGCGTCTAGTGTTCAATACAAAGTTGAATTTTCAAAACAGAATATCAACCATAAACACTATGACTATTCCTGTGGTGAAATAGTTTCAACATCCTTAATAACTAATATTAAGGGAATGAATGTAAAAACGAGAAAGCTTCTCACTTGCTACCACATGCATCATCCTAACGCTAAAGTCAATAGTCCGTATGTGTCCAGATCCAATGGAGGTAGAGGATTAGTTCAACTAGAAATGTGTTACAAAACAACAACAATTGATCTTCAAAGATAACTGTAAACTAAAGAAGTCTGAGTGATGATCTGTGTCAAAGAACATGAAAGAAATAAGAAACTTTATTCAGTAATAAAGGAAGCCAACAAATTCAAAATGGAAATTCAAGTGGGTGAAGAAGTGCAAGTAAATCTCAATATACCTACTCGAACGGCAAAGAGCCGAAAAAAAAAAAGAAATCAAATATACCAATTGCAAAAACGATGTCAGGATAAGTCTCTTCATAGTCAATACTTTGTCCCTACCAAACAAGCTGATGTAGACAAACCCCTTAGCCATCATGTTTATCGTGTGCGGTGTTAAAAGCTGAAATCGAAGGTTTTATTCTTGCTGCACAGGACCAATGCTTGCTATTTAGAAATTACCAAGCATGCATACTGAAAGATTGTATTAACCCTAAATGCAGATTTTGTCATAAATATGCAGAAACAATTGACCATCTTGTATCAAGTTGCACAGTGTTAGCACCCATTGAATATAAAACTCGACAGGACAGAGTAGGGAAATATCTGCAGCTTAATATACGTAACTTTTACGGAACGGTAACTGCAAGAAACCAGTATGAACATACCCGATTATAGATATAAGACCTGTAACTAGTTTATGGGACTTTACAATACAAACAATCAGAACAATCAAAGCTAATTGCTCACACATCGTGATCAAAGACCACAAAAACATTGATACGGAAGTCCTTTCAGATTGTAATCTTTAAAGATCTTCGATAAGCTAACAAAATACCAGGATCTTGAAGTGTAAATGTAAAAAATTAAATATAAATTAATAAGTATTTTAGGTATGCGTCATATCTATAACTACAGAATGAAGTCTTCCTAACACTATGTATACTACGCCTCTCAAGACAGAAGGTCGAATCGAGCCAACCTTCTCAGCTTGACGGTTGAACTCTCTGCCTCTGAGCAGAGAGGAACCCGTACGAGGCTCAGCCGAAGGGCAGAGACTCATTCGGGGAGAATGACCAATCCGATCTCGTTTATACGGGTTATACGGGCATTTTTTGGCCGAGCCTACGGGCTCGGGAAACCCCCGTAAAAACTCGGCCTTGTGCCACATGCAACCCTCGTGGTGGGGGGGGGGCTAGATACCGAATCAAGCCGAGCTTCTCGGCTTGACGGTCGAACACTCTGCCTCTGAGCAGAGAGGAACCCGGACGAGGCTCCGCCATAGGGCAGAGTCTCGTTCGGGGAGGTTAGCCAACCCGATCCCGTTTATACGGGTTCTACGGGCATTTTTGGCCGAGCCTACGGGCTCAGGAAACCTACGTTAAACTCGGCCTTGTGCCACATGCAACCCTCGTGGTGGTGGGGGGGGGCTAGATATCGAGTCGAGCCGATAGTAGTTCACTCCAAACCAGCTTGACAGACATACTAACACCTTCCACATCTTGTATTATTATTTCCTGTAATATACCTTCCTTATTTCTACTCTTGTGTTCGTGTTGTTCATTCTTGGTCCTAACCTGGACCATAACAGTATGAAACTTGGAGTCATAAAGAAACGAGGTACAATAGATCCAGTTAATTCCAATTCAAAAATTCGTAACGATATTTTTTTAAATTTTAATCAGCTTTTGTGACTTTAAAATCATATTAAAAGTACGAAAGGCTGTTGAAATAAATAATAATAATAATAATTTGGAAGCATACTTCACAAAAACCAATGACGCTCTTTTACAAATAATAAAACACCAAATCGACTCCATCAAGAGAGAAGCTTTACTCTTCAAGGAACTGCTTAATATACCTGAAATCCAACCAACAAAATAAGCGAGTACTATCTGCACCAAAAGGGTAAAAGAGATTACAAAATAACTTGACCAAATTAAATTACAAAAAAAAAAAAAAAAAAAAAACTGTGAGGACAAGGAATAGCATGGCAAATACCAAAAAGAAAGAATCAGATGTAAGCCAACAGAAAATACGTCAATGGCTGAGGAGCACCGGGTTGAAAGCTAAGACAGAACGTCTAATTATTGCAGCTCAGGACTAAAGCCTCGCAGCCAGATCTTATTACTGTCACATAATCAAGTATAGAACTAACCCGAAATACAGGATCTCAAGCTGTTCGGAACTAGCAAAAAATGAATATACCCACAGACATAACAAGGTTGCAACAAATATGCACTCGGAGATATGCAATAAGCACAAAATCGAAACCACTGAGAGATGGTATGAGTGCCAACAGTTACCCAAAATAACGATGTAACTCTCCTCTGGGACATGCCAATTCAAACTGACAGGGAAATAAAAGCCAACAGACCTGATATTATCATAAAAGAAGCAATTCAGGAAGTGTTTGCTTATTGACATAGCAGTACCATCTGAGAGAAACACATCCATGAAAATTATCGAGAAATTGTCCAAATAAAAAGACCAGGAGATTGAGATTAACAGGATGTGGCGAGTGAAGACTGAGACTGTACCAATAGTAATTGGTGCTCTGAGACTTGAGAGAAAATGAAAGGACTATTTTACTGTATCCCATGTAACGTCAACATGCACGTTACCCAGAAAATTGCCCTGCTAGGCACATCCAATATACTAAAAAAGTGCTATTAATTAAATGACAATTCTTCTATAGGGCCTAAAGACCATAGTTTGGACCCGGCTCTACACGATACAAGACAGGAAATATAGCATATACAAATAATAATAATAATAATAATAATAATAATAATAATTTTTCTTTTTTTACAAAAATAATCAGTGGAAAATGTCATGAAGCCATTTCTGACTTTGAGACTTTTGTTAGAACTCCGAAGGAAATATGTATATAACAGAAATCAAAGCAAATAATAATAACAGGTAGTATTTTTTGTTTTCTATTTCATTGAAGCAGACTTTAAGCACATCAGAGTATTATCGACTCCTCTTTCTTCTTTTTCTTTCTTTCTTTCATTTTCTCTCGGAACCAAGTAACATCTCTGATATCTTTATTTCCGTCTTTCCTTGTGATCAAAACAAAATAGATTATTATTTATTAGGTATTGTCAGGGTCCCCTTGCGTGCTAGTGGCACTAACGCCTTGCTAGGGTGTCACCTACACACTAAGTAACTAAGGGACTAAGAAGAAGCAGAATAATAATAACAACAACTAACTGAAAACCTCAATGGACGCAGTTTTATTAATAAAATTATTTTTATGTAAGGGGGTACAAATGAAAAGATTTGAAATTGACAACTTTTTCCATTTCACTGAAACAGACGTTAAACACTTTTATCTTCTTTCTTTCTTTCCTTCTTTCTTTCTTTCTTTTTTCTTTTTTTCTTTATTTCTTTCTTTAGTTCGTTCCATCATTTTCTCTCTGATGTCAGTCCCGTGGTTTTACGCGCTTAAAACAGAATAGCCCATTATTTATGAGGTTTTGGCAGGGCGTAATGCTCGTGCGAACTAACTAAAGAACCAACTAAGGAGATATATTTCCTGATTTTAACTGATTGTAAGTTTTAACATGTATATGTTTTATCTTGGTGAATTATTACAGTAAATATTCCATTCAGCATCACAGATTTGCTAATCAGTTGCTTGAACATGACCAGTTTGGAATGTTCCTTAGATGTTGCTGCATTGTATATTTCTGTTTATGAGCAGGATTAGTGTAAGAGAGTAATGGCCAGGTTTCGAGGGAATTGTTCTTATATTTAAGTTTGATAAGTCAGCCAAGGTGACTTAGGAGTCCCATCTAGAATGTGATTACACTCTAAGTCGGAGACTGTCTAGGTGGACCTGGTCACACTTATAAGATTATGAGCTGCTTTTATCAAAAGTTACCATACCGTGTACATTTAGCTGCGATTGATATACGTAGTACACCTCTATACGGTTATACACTCATGATAAACCAAGCATATCTTTCAAGGAGTCTGATCTTAACTGACTAGTGGTGTTAACATTCAAGGAGTCTGATCTTAACTGACTAGTGGTGTTAACATTCAAGGAGTCTGATCTTAACTGACTAGTGGTGTTAACATTCAAGGAGTCTGATCTTAACTGACTAGTGGTGTTAACATTCAAGGAGTCTGATCTTAACTGACTAGTGGAGTTAACATTCAAGGTGTCTGATCTTAACTGACTAGTGGTGTTAACATTCAAGGAGTCTGATCTTAACTGACTAGTTTTGATGATTAAAGATGGGATACATTAAATATACCGTTTTGCCTTACAGATTTGCTGGTCAGTCGACTAGCCTTATTCAGCTGGAATAAAAATGATAAAATTTTATTCGCGATCACCAGACTAGTAGTACATCAGTATCATGGGGACCCCCACAGATACTGTCACCGTAACAGAAGAGGGTGTGTCTAGAACAAGATAACCTGATGGGAACTATCACTCTCCCTTATCAAGGTTAAAAATAGCCCCGACTACCCTATAATATACGAATAGTTGAATTTAGAGTTTTCCTTCTAAAGGGTGGAGAACAGAAGAGTTCCGTCTGCCCTACGTAAGACGGATTCATGCCTTTTCCAAAGGTATAAGCACAAAGTGAACTCGATTAGAATTTGAACTCCGCATGCTGCTTTCACTTTCTGTGTCAATTACTGTTACGCTATACGCACATCCAATTAATACTAGTTGAGAATTTAAAACAGGTTATTGATATTTTGCGATGATAAATACGATTGGTGGTTGTGGTGATGATGATGAAAGTGGTTCTGATAGTTGTAATGGTATAGTTATAGCTCACGAAGGCAGTGGAGATGATAGATTGGGTGTGTAATGGTTTCATGCTTGCAATCATGTTGGCAATAATGTCCATGATAGTGATATTTCTGTTAAAGGTGGTAATTGTGATAAAAAAAAATAAGAGAAGAAAAAAAAATAAAGATAATGTTCTGTTGATGAAAGCGAGGATTATTGCAAAAGCGATGTAGCAGATGGTTGCTGTGATGGTAGTAAAGGCAATGACATCTATGCTGCTGATCGAAAAAAAAACTGGGAGATGAAGGTGGTGGTACGAGTGGTGGTGGTGGTGGTGGTGGTTTTTGGTGGTGGTGTGGGTTCAGGGTGCGGGTGGTATCGGCGTCGGCGGCGACGGCGATGGCGGCGGCGTGAGGCGTTGGCGGTCACCCGATATTATCCCGAGGCAAGTTTCATGAGAGCTTCGCGTGCGCGACTCAAATTTGGAACTGCAGCCACGTGACTGTTTCTCTTGATGTGGCGCTGGCATTTCCAGAAATTTCCAGAAATGGGGTGGGTGGAGATCAGCGAACGTCGTAGAGGGCGATCGAGGGCAGGGAATAAATATGCAAATGATCGCGAACTGGATAGTTGCAGAGGGGTGCGGTACAGATATCAAATATAATTGAGATAGACTGACTGATAATTGGATTTATACAAAATTTTGTTCATATATATATATATATATATATATATATGTGTGTGTGTGTGTGTGTGTGTGTGTACGTTCGTGGACATTTGTGTTTGTGTCTTCCTATGTAAAAAATATGATATATATATATATATATATATATATATATATATATATATAAAAATAAAGAGATATGATCAACCATACATACGTGAGATTACGTTCATATACAGATTTGCAAATAAATATTTATATAATTTTGGTGTAATCAAGCGTAGTACAACAGAACTATAAAGTATATATTAATATACTACATATTACCTAGAGTTTTATGTGTTTTATATATATATATATATATATATATATATATATATATATATATATATATATATATATATATATATATAAGTATAAATATGAGTTAAATAAAGAGATATGATCAACCATACATACGTGCGATTACGTTCATATACAGATTTGCAAATAAATATTTATATAATTTTTGGTGTAATCAAAACAGTGCTCAGTGTAGGGCAACAGAGCTATAAAGTATATATTAATACATCAAACATATTACCTACGTCACTTGTACAATTTAGAATTTCATTTGTGCACAACTGTCAGATAATAATAGTTATGGTTATTTTCAATAAAATTGACTTTTGTTCACACATGAAACTCTTGAGTCGTACAAATGACGTAGATAATATTAAGTTATTAGAAGATATATATATATATATATATATATATATATATATATATATATATATATATATATATATTAATTAAATAAAGACGTAATAGCAACCATACATGTGTACGATTATGTTCATATACAGATTTTTGGTGTAATCAAAACAGTGCTCAGTGTAGTACAACAAAACTATCACGTATATATTAATAAGCATGTATAGTACCTATGTCACTTGTACGACTTAGAATTTCATTTGTGTACAGTTGTCAGGTACTAATAGTTATGAACTTGAAACTCGTACTACTAACGTAGGTAATATGTGTATATCTATCTATCTATCTATATATATATATATATATATATATATATATATATATATATATATATATATATATATATAAAATGTTTCATTCCAAGTTCAGTTACAGAGATGGGCATAAATAATGAGATGAACGTAAGGGATTGGCTTAATTTGATATGTACAATATATGCTATGCGAAATATTTATAAATCGAAATCTGTTGACCTACTTTTCCCAAAATCTATTTCTGCACATGCCTTATGCACTCAGCACTCCCCAGAGATTCCTACCTATTGCTTATATTACCATCTTGATGCGTCTGTGCACGAGAGGTGAGGGATGTTTTATGTTCAAGATATACAAGTTATAAAGAATTCTGTGTGTACAGATTTGAATCTCTAAAACGAAAATAAAGAAAATTAAAAGTAACACTGATTGTAGAATGGAAACAATCTAAAGGGGTATATTGGAAATTTTGAATATCTGTCTATATTTATGAGCTGAGGTACTGCAATTATTTACATTATTTGCATTGTTCAGATTGTTATCCTCATTTTTATTGCAATCACCTAAATTCCAGTTACCTGAAGAAGGCCGGAGTGTACAACGGCCGAAACGTCGTGAATTTGAAGATAAAGCTGGGGACAACAAATCTGCTTTTATTTATTTGCAGCAGGTTTTCTCTTATGTGCCTTAACCCTTCAGGACGTAATCTCTCATGGCTCTCCACTACTTTCTATCCTTTCTGTTTCTTCATTATGTGTGCCAGAAATCTCAGAAGTTTTTTTTTCTGTTCCAGATATAAGTTTCGTTTTATTTTTTTCATTTTCTTGAAAACTTCCACATTGCTCACATACTCTGTTCATGGTATTCTGAACATCTTTTTGTATAATCATATATATGTTTTCTCAAGTTTTTTATTCGTGGAATTTTTCATTATTCACTTCCGTATGTGATGATTGATATTACATAGCAGTTCAATTAAAAGGAACATGTAACATGTTTCTTCCTATCCCTATTCTTCAACTCCCTGTTTAGATTATTAGGTAGTCTACTTAATGTTTTCATTCACCAGCGTTTTTTCAACGTGTTTCAAAGCGTCAAATTTTACAAGCCCTCTTTCATTTATGTTTTTATTTTATTAATACCCAAACAATTTATTCGTCTATGCTGCCAAAACTGATCTAGTGTTTCTGCTATCTATTTAGAGATTCTCGGTTAAATACAAAGAATAATCTGCAATATTATTTGTCTTGACCTGGCATCTCGTCTTGTCACTTTCCTCCCGCCGTAACGTAGCTTTCTTGTGTCTTTTCTATAAATATTTTCATGGTAACTGCTCTGAGAAGATTTCCTCTATAGTACCTATTAATATGTGCAAATTATTAATATGTGCAAATTATTAATATGTGCAATACTAGATTGATAGCAAGCTTTCATCAATTAACAGTTGAAATATGTAGATGCAACCGTAAATTCTATGTCAACAGTTTCTTCTCTCACTTGTGCAATTCTCTTCCAGCTTCTTGCATTCAAGTCACATTTGATCTTCAAAAATGTAAATGCAATGTCAATCGTTATTTTCTTAATTTCTGTTATTTTATTGTTCTCTTCATTTAATCATTTTTTCTCATATTCTCTCACACTCAGTAACGTCTTAGTGGCTCCATTTCCTTGCTTGGGATGAAATGATAAAAAAAGTACTTTTCGGGTGGTAATAAATAAAACAAGATGCTAGAAATTGTGTTTTAGTGCTGTAGTTCAAAAACGTTCTTTTTATAATGTTTTTTTTTAATTATTATTATGTAACTGTTCTGAAGCTGTTCGTGGTTGTACTAGTGTGGTTTCTTATTCATTGTTACATAGGGTCTGAGTGTACAGGCCTCGCTCAAAACATTGATCCTACCCAGAAAATGTAACATGTCCGCTTAGCATATTGTACAGTATAAACCACAGTGGGATCTATGGGTTGAGCAGGCGTCTGTAATAGAGTTTGGCTAAGCGCTCTGCGAGAGTGCTGTACTCGGAAACAACTAGCAACAGACTTTTTATTCATTATTTTAAACACTCATTTTATGTTTGTCTGTTTTATGTGTTAGTCACTATTGTTCTTTTATTATTATTAATAGTTTAAAGATAGTTCGCTTAATACGCGCAGCAGGGTCCACTCAAGTTAGAGGGTTTAACATCTTGAATATCTGCTTCTAAAAATCTGATTCAGAACCCTTTTTAACCTCAAGTTTAAACCCACCTTCTAAGATAGGATTTAGACCTCGTTTTAACATCTAATTTAAACCAATCTTCTAACGTCTTAGACACCCTTTTTGCATCAGGCACGGTGGCGTAATGGATAGCGGCTCGGATTGAGGAATCGGAGTTCGAATTCCCGTCGAATCCATTACATTTACTTATGTGGTAATATCTTTGGGAAAGGTATAAATTCTCCGGCTATGGGTAAATATCAGGACAGACTTGATTCTATAGCTTTAGGATCCTTTTTTATCATCTGATTTAGCCGCTCATTTTAACCTCAAATTTAAACCCACCTTCTAAGATAGGATTTAGACTATATTTTAACACTGAGACCAATCTTTTAACATCTTATTTAGGCAGCTTTTTAACAGTAGATTTAGCCCCACATTTTACCATCAAATTTAGACCTACTTTTTACCATCTGATTTAGGCAACATTTTAAGCATCTGATTTAGACTTCTTTTTTAACATCCCATTCAGACCCCCCTCCTTTTACCAGCTTAAACCCACCTTGTACCTTTAGATTTAGGCCCACTTTTCGACATCAGCCCTTTAGGACCTCTTCTTCTAATATCTAAATTACACCTACCTCTTAATAGATTATTCACCCCCTGTTAACATCTATTTTTGATTCACCTTTTAATATCACCACATTATCGCATTTAAACATCCTCTTTTTTTATTTTGTGATCTTTTACTCGATTTATTTTTCATTTTCAGCGTCTTTTTTATTCAATATTTGTGAAACGCACGCCCGAATACAAATACACAGGGTGTCTCAAAATAATGTATACACTCTTAGAATCGTTATAACTTATTCAATTTATGTATTTCGACTATAAGATTAATACAAGAGAAACAATACACATTCAAAGAATTTGAGAGTAAAAAACACATAGAAAATTAACTTTAATAAGAAAAAGCTACTTGGGGCAATGGCAGAATGTTCATATAATGATGAGTTCATATCAAGTGCTCAAACTGGTTGCCGTTCTGTTCAATACACTTTTCATATACACATATATATATATACACATATAGCATATATATGAAGAAATAGACCTACAAACATCCAGTATCATTTTGTCTGATATTTGAGCACATTCTTCTTCAATTGCCACTCTCATTTCAGCAATTGTTTCAGGTTTCCTGCTGTAAACTTTGTCTCTGAGAAACCCCCCACAAAAAGAAATCCAAGGGTGGCAAATCTGGTGATTTAGGTGGGTATTCAACTGTCCCTCTTCTTCCAATCCATCCTTTTTTCCATATTTTTATCTATATAAGTTCTCACATCATGTTAATGTATTATTAACTATTAATATTTAAAGAGTGTATACATTATTTTGAGGCAACCTGTATACACAAATGTTTTTGTATTATTATATCTGTACGATTGCCAAAAATATTGTATATATGTCTGTAAGCCTGCCTGTGCGTAATTGTGTACATAAAATCGTTTATGTTTTCAGGTCTATCAATTTATAAGTTTATCGATCTCTACAATCATCGACCTGCGAAGACCTTGGTTCAAAGATTTTATTCCAAAATGAACTTTAGTCTTCCTAACCTAGCCTTATCCTGAACACAATATTAGATAGAGATTCTAGGAATTCGTGATGTAATTTCCACAGAATTTTTTTCATCTATAGTTTTATCTCTGCACGTTTACATTCATTACAAAGATATTGGTTCTTAACAAAAAGTGTTTAATATACAAATCTATGTAAATTCCTGCGTATGCTCTAATACATTTTATAACTTCATACATACACATAGAAATATCCACACAAAACCACACGCATTTATATGTATTTTATATATGTATATATGTGTGTATATGCTTACATATTCATCAATGTATCGATCCAGTCAAACTATTTCTTTAAGTATTCCAAATACACGCAAGCAAATACCTGCTAAACAAAGGAACGCATATGTAGATATCTGCCTCGGTATGAATTCACTTATAGCTAAAAAAAATAAATAAATAAAATAAATAACTGTGCTCATTCATATATGCTGAAATGTTCCCAGCCCAAAAGAGGAAACTTTAAATGAAAAAACTAAAATTTGATAATTTGGGCAGATTTTGAAAAGTAAGTCGAATCAAGAATTTTCAGCACAGTCCTGGGTGTAATTGCATCAAAATGTCCGCCCGTGTTCTAATGACGAAAAAGAATTATTTTTAAGCAACTAATCTGAAGAAGTAAAATGTCGGATTAAAAATACATCAATTAATTCTTTATGTATGTATTAGAAAATATAATTTGAACTTATGCTATATTTATGGGTTAAAGTTCTCAATACCAGGGAAAGAGATATATGCAAATATTAAAGTGGACATTGAAGTCAACACCCGGAGGCGAAAATCTAACAATTGCGTTTAGCCATATACAGACTATCGACTCTGGGTGTTGACTTCAAATGTCCATATATATATATATATATATATATATATATATATATATATATATATATATATATATTACGAAATGGACCGACAGTTATTTTAATATATTTTATTGTTATACGTTATTTATATATACGCAAATACTTAAGTAAATACTCTGTTTATAATAGCTAAATGGTATAACACGTCAGGCTATATGACGGTTCCGTATAGGATACAGGTTCGATTTCTGTCGGAGGACGTATATTTTCTCTGAAAATTTCTCAGGCGTTCAGTCCGGTAAATGTTATTAATACTGTTTATTATAAACAGAGCATTTACTTAAATATTTGTGTGTATATATATATATATATATATATATATATATATATATATATATATATATATATATATAGTTTGACTTTCCATTTATCAACATTTAATGCAATTCATGCACATATACGGAGGTCAACCGAAAAGTTCATAGGCTGACTAAGGTATTCTCAAGGAATGTGATTAAATGAGTTTTATTTTTTAACATAGTCCCCACCCGCTTGCGATCCACACGTTTCTTCCATCGGTGTTACAGTGCCTGGATCCCACTGGTGGAGAAGCTTTCATCCTGATGATAAAAAAAAGTTAGTCAATAGCAAGTTCCCAAGTCTTTATCATGTTTTGATATAGATGATATTCAACCAGTTCAAAAACAGAGCCATGCACAGATCTGCACATTACAAACAGACCAACTAATATTAACAGACGGGATTAAAAACAAATTAAAGAAAACTTTGAGATTAACTTTGTTCTACAATAAATATTTAAAAATTACTTATGTAAAAAATGAAATACAATTTTCCTAACTCCAGGCAACACTAGAACGCTCAAGAATTAGTAAGGACTATATATGTCTGGAAAACCAGAAGTCGAAGTAGCTACAGCTGAAAGAAAAGAGGAAAAGGAGAAAAAGAGAGAAAATGAAAAAAAAAAAAAACAATAAGTAGTAAAGTGAAAAAAAACGACGAAAAGGAAAACTACCCACGACATTCTACACATATGCGCCAAATCTTGCATCAATGAAAAGTGGATATAAAAAGAAAATTCGATAAGTATTCGATAAGTATAAACAGTCAATTGTTGATACCCTCTGATGAGAGAATGGAGTGATTCCCGGAGGATCCATCTACAAAACTCTGGAGTTGAAATGCTGAAGGTAACATCAATCAGCTAAGTAACAAACATTTTACTTGTATTAATATATATGTGTGTTTGTGTGTGTGTAGGTATGTATGCAGCACATCTTTATTCAAACATGTTTCATTGAATAATATAAACTTATTGTATGTATTCATTTTTAACACTTGTTTTGCAAAACATTCCATAGCTACAATAGATAAATTTAAACTTTTAAAATAATTACAGTGTGTATTTTTGAAAATTGCCATCACGACGGAATGCAGACTTTATTGCAGTTACAGTAAGTTTGTCTTTGTAATTTACCCCTGAAGATAATCTTGGAAAAGATCGAAAGTTCTTGGGATTAGAAAAAAAATACGACGCTTTCCTTCATGAATTTCATCTTAACACCAACAAAATGACAGACTCAGTATAAAAATAAAGTTTTCTCCAGTCACGAATAACGACGACACTCTTAAAGTTTTGATGCTTTAAACATCAGATTTCAAATGAAATTCTTATATACTACCCATTGCTAAAGATGCATAAAAAATGATCCTTACATTCTACCGCTCCAGAAAGTACCGGACACCTTCTCTGGGATATTGCTGCCATATCTGTGTTGGATCTGTACAATACTCACTTTCGAGCCTTGAGTATAATCGTTTAAGTGATTTGTGGAGGATGACATTATCCGTTATAAAACTTCTTTCCTACAGACACAATGTTGCAAGCCTATCATTATTTCCCTGGGAAATATACACATGAACTCTATTATATTATCAGTATTTCAAATATATACAGCTAATACTCGCCATGCCATAGCCACAGAGTCACATCACGCACATTTCCTCCGTATTCTGATTGCAAGGAAGAATTTGCACCAGAAAGATTTTTTTACTTTTCTTTTAAATGCTACTATGTGGAACTACCTTCTGTGTAGCAACTTCCTTGAATAAAGCAATCTTAATCTCTTCAAGACAAAGGTCAATGGTTATCTATCCTTGAAGACGACAATCTTAGCTTCTTCATGTCAAGAGACAGTGGTTATCATTACTTGAACACGACAATCCTAACGTATCCAGAACAAAGGCCAATGGTTATCTATCATTGAACACAATTCTAACCTCTTCAAGGGCTATTGGTTATCTATCATTGAACACAACAATCCTAACTTCTTCAAGTCATGGGCCAATGGTTATCTATCCCTGAACACGACAATCCTAACCTCTTCAAGTGAAAGGCCAATGGTTATCTATCTTTAAACACGAAAATCCAAACCACTTGAAGTTAAGGGCCAATGGTTATCTATCCTTGAACACGATAATCCTAACCACTTCAAGTCAGGGGCCATTGGTTATCTATCATTGAACACGATAATCCTAACCACTTCAAGTCAGGGGCCATTGGTTATCTATCATTGAACACGATAATCCTAACCACTTCAAGTCAGGGGCCATTGGTTATCTATCATTGAACACGATAATCCTAACCACTTCAAGTCAAAGAGCAATGGTTATTTATTCTGTAACACGGCAATCTTAGCCATTCCAAGACAAAGGCCAATGATTATCTATCCTTGAACACAACAATCCTAACCTCTTCAAGTCAAGGGCCATTGGTTATCTATCATTGAACACGATAATCCTAACCACTGCAAGTCAAAGAGCAATGTTATTTATTCTGTAATACGACAATCTTAGCCTCTCCAAGACAAAGGCCAATGGTTATCTATCCTTGAACACAACAATCCTAACCTCTTCAAGTCAAGGGCCATTGGTTATCTTTACTTGAACATGACAATCCCATGCTCTCTAAGACAAAGGTCAGTGGTTATCTATACAACAATCCTAACCTATCCAACCTATGGCTATACTTATTTTGCACTTATAGCATATTCTCCTGCATTTTTACTGTTTTTGTCATGAGCGTTTTCTATCCTCCAACAATATTGAAGGTAGCCACAAATTCAGTTATCTCGCTAGTCGTCATAGCTTTTAAATGGAAGAATTGAGTTTGGGGAGAAAAGATGTTGAAACAACACTTATTATAACTGAAATATCAGCCTTCGTAGGTATTTCTTCGGAAAAATCATGAATGGCATGTGGCTCCGTGTCACTAAAGCTATCCGAGAGTAGCAGATATCAGTCAAAGTACAGATATGAAAAGGGGAGTAGTCTTATGTGAATAGAGATTTAATTTTTTTATGAAGAAATTATAAGGACTTCATTTATTTTCGAAATGCTATATTATTCAACTTTTTGTCAAGAGAAAATCTCATATTGACATTAAAAATTGCCGCAAAATATTTATTTATTGTACGGCGGGTCTCTAATTTGTATTTAGATATATTGTACTTATTTTCTATTTTACTAGTTGAATTGTACACCTGTAGTGCATATGATCTATTATTGCACCTAATTAGCTTACAAAAACATTTGTATTTCATAATAATGCTACTTTATGAAAATTGAGTACATAAATTGGATCCTCAATAGATGCAAGATGTGCATGAGACTTTAGCACCATCTCTGTACAAAATATTTGGTTGATCTCTTAAAAATAGAATGGTTTCACTAAAGTAAAAAAAATCTGACGTTTTCTTTTCACTGTGAACTCATAGTAATAATTAATACATAACTGAATAGAAATTCAAACTTGGTTACCAACAGTACTACTTTTACTACTGAGCTCTTTTTGTTACTGTATATTGTCTTCAACGTAGAACGGACATTTCCTGACTGCTCCAATTACCGTCTCCCCAGCCAGTTTTCTTAAATTCATCATACCGAACTCCCCCTTTCCCCCTTCCATAACCATTCCTCTTTTCCAATCCGTCCTACCGTCCGGTTGTCCGGCAGCCTTCGTCCGTCCAAAGCTGTTGCCGAATCACGTGTTCACTTTTCAGTGCGAAAATAGGCGAACGCCAGCTTGCAGAAAGAACAATTAACTTGTAGAAACACTTAAAAACTGAACCGTACGGTAAGCGTCCTTCGCACGGGCAGGCGGGAAGATTCTTACTCGAAAAAGTTGTCTTTAATTACTACCTCTCTCTCTCTCTCTCTCTCTCTCTCTCTCTCTGTCTCTCTCTCTCTCTTACTCTCTGTCTGTCTATCTATCTATCTATCTATCTATCTATCTATCTATCTATCTCAGTTGCACTTTGTCACTTCTTGTTATCATAAATCTTTCTCTCTTGCCACACTCACTAATGACTGATTATTCCACACTCTCTCAGGTTGTTCAACTTTTCGCCTCTTCTTTGCTTATTGAAAGTCAACATCGCTTTTACTCATCGCTTTCACATGTCTCTCTGTTAGATTGTTTCTTCCACACCATTGTTTCTTTTATTTATTTACATTTTTTCAGACATTTTTACCCTCTTATTATATTCCACTTCCCTATCCGATTTAAATTCTTCGACTACTTTCTTACTTTTGCTCTCTCTCTCTCTCTCTCTCTCTCTCTCTCTCTCTTTTTCACTCGCTCACTGTTCTCTCTCTCTCTCACTGTTCTCTCTCTCACTCTCTCTCATTATCATTCGCTCATTATTCTCTCTCTCTTGCTCTCTCTCTCTCACACACACACACAAACACACACCGTATTCCGTTTTATTATACACATTTCTACCATTTTCATTTTTCTCTTGTTCTCTTCTATACTTTATTCTGTTTTATCATATTCTGTCTCTCTCTCTCACTATCAAGTCTATCCGATTTTATCTCTCTCTCCATATATATATATATATATATATATATATAAATATATATAAAGTTCCATCCTCTCCGATTTTCTCTCTCCCCCTCTCCTCTTTCTCTCTCCCTCTACTCTCTCTCCCCCTCCGCTCTCTCCCATTCCTCTCTCTCTCTCTCTATCTACCTCTCTCACTCTCTCTCACTCACTGTATTATGTCTATTCTATCCGATTTTCTCCCTCTGTATCACTCTCTCTCCCTTTCTCTCACTATATGCTCTTACATTCTATCCGATTCTCTCTCTCCATCTCTTTCACTATATTCTATCTATCTATCTATCTATCTATCTATCTATCTATCTATCTCTATCTATCTGTTTTCATCATGCAAGTTCCCTTTTTCTTTCAATAAAAAATTCGCCGTATTTTTCTTCTCATAAATTAATTCTCTCTCTCTCTTCCTCTCTCTCTCCTCTCTCTCTCTCTCACTTACACTCTCTCTCTCTCTCTCTCTCTTTCTATCTATCTATCTGTTTTAGCATACATACAGACGATAATAGTTATATCCCCATTCACATAAATACAGTAGTAAATAATATATGTTGGTCTGCAGTTAAAGATTCATTGTGGAATTCACTTGACTCGCTTCTAGCCGTTGACAACTTCTTCTACGCGCCACTGGAAAATCTTAAATGTGTTGTTCTTGTCCTAAGTATTATTGTTCATTACCAACCTTCGTTTGATTATTCTATTCAGTAACCCGACCTTAGGTTACAAACACTATCTAATCTATCTATCTATTTGTGTTTCTCTTCTTCTTGCTATCTGGTTTTCAATATATTTCTCTACCTCGCCCTGTCTTTTTATCAATATATATATATATATATATATATATATATATATATATATATATATATATATATATATATATTAAAAAAAATATACATAATACCTTACATTGATTGCACAATTGTTTACATGCCAAAGCAACTCTCAAGCGCTTGTATTTTTTGTTTTGGTCCAACACCGGTTTAATGAAATTTCTAGTTATCGCGCGATACTTTATTGTTGAGGTGGAATATTATTGTTGGTAAAATATTTAAATGAATCGTAGTTTAATTTTTTAAAATGAATTCAACGTTTAAGATTGAAAATAAGGTTGAAAATAAGAATTATAAATTCTAATTTAGAGAGACGCTGATGTTATAAAAGCAATAAACAAGAAGAAAGGAGACGTGGCACAGTGGATAAAAGCGTTGGTTAGATCCAGTGACAGGACCCAAAGAGTTCTTCTTCTTCTTATTATTATTATTATTATTATTATTTGTGTATATTTCTGAAATGAGGTATTATGTACGCTATTTACATTATTCAGACTATTGTCCTCATCTTTGTCACCATATCTATTAAAACGTTTCGGCCGTTGTACGCTCCGGCCTTTTTCAGGTGATTGGAATGTCGAACTGAACCCTTTATTTCGCACACAGGGGTAGACTATTCTAGTTCCACGTGTCATGTTCCGCGTTCCATATGCCATGTGTACTCAAAGACACATAGCACAATGGATAAAAGCGTTGGTTAGATCCAATGACAGGTTCAATACCCGGTTAAGGCAGTGGAGAAAGTGGAGAGGGTAATTAACAGGAGATAACTGATAACTGACATCCATTAAACATGGCACGTGGAACTAGAACAGTCTACCCCAGTGAATGAAATAAAGGGTTCAGTTCGAAATTCCAACCACCTGAAGAAGGCCGGAGCGTACAACAGCCGAAACGTTGTAATAAATATGGCGACAAAGATGAGGACAATAGTCCGAATAATGTACATAATACCTCATCTCAGAAATATAGACAGATAATAAACAAGAAGAAACGTTAGAAAATCAAGCGTTGTAACTCAATTTTTTCTGAAAATCACTACTTTTAGTTAGTTTAGTAATATTAATATTAATAATATTATTAATTATTTTATTATAATTAATAATATCATGATTACTAATATTAAGTATTTAATTAATTATTATTAATATAATTAATATTATTATTAATATTAATTATTAATATTAATATTAATAAACTAACTAAAAGTAGTAATATAAATAATAATAATAATAATAATAATAAAATATGCCTTAGTAAAATAAAATAAAATTAAAATTAAATTAAATTACTAATAAATTGATAACTAAAAATGTCATTAAATGTGTGTGCACAAAAATAATAATAGCATCGCTTGAGAATTACTTTAGCATGTAACTCTGAGTTGTGCAATCGATGTAAGGGATTATGTGTTAGGACCTTGAATAAGTTCTCGCTGATTTTTCATGAAAAGTAATGTTTTCTTTACAAAAAATATTAATAAACATATCACTGAAAGTATTGTCCATCGCTAGCCATTACTTTTTCCCATCTTTCTGGCAGCATTTGAACGTTGGAAAAACGACACGTCTTTTGAGTTTAACCACGAGTCGACCCATTTTGGGGGCATCTTCATAAGAATGAAAGTGCTGCTCAACCAGACCATGTGCCATCGATGGGAATAAGTGATAATCGGACGGGGCAGTGTCTGGTGAATACGGCGGGTGGGGTAGGACTTCCCATTTAAGCATTTCCAAGTATGTTTTAACTCGTTTTGCATCATGTGGCCTAGCGTTATGTTGCAAAATCACTTTGTCGTGTCTCTGCTCCTATAGCGGCCGTTTTTTCTTCAATGCTCGGCTCAAACGCGCATCAAATTGTAATCGATAGCGATCTCCCGTGATGGTTTCGGTCGGTTTGAGCAGCTCATAATAAAATACACTCAGCTGATCCCACCAAATGCAGAGCAGAAGCTTCGAACGATTGATATTCGGCTTTACCTCCGATGTTGATGCATGGCCGGGATTACCCCACGATCTTAAACGCTTAGGGTTATCGTAGTTTATCCACTTTTCATCGCCGGTCATGATACGATGCAAAAATCCTTTCCTTTATGTGGTTGAAGCAGATGTTCACATATGACAAGACGGCGTTCGACGTCTCTCGGCTTCAACTCATACGGCACCCAATGTCATTGATTTGAATCATTCCTAATGCTTTCAAACCTTTCGAAAGTGTGTGATCAACTCCTAATGATTTTGCAAGTTCAGCTTACGCTTGACATAAGTCTTCATGAAATAATGTCTCCAATTCTTTGTCTTTTTCAGTGCGCCGGAGCATTCTTTATGTTCAACATCAAAATCATTATTTTTGAAATGTCTAAACCAATCTCTGCATGTTGCTTCCGACAAAGCATGGTCGCCGTAAGTCTCGACAAGAATTCTTAAGCTGCAGATTTCTTTTGAATAAAGTAAAATAAAATTCCCCGCAAATACATTTTCTTGGCACGAAATCTGATATGTTTAATGCTATGAAAAACAAAGTTGTTTACACTTCGGTGAAATGACATACACTGATTTTAAAGCTTGCTTATGGTACTTCCTTATAGATGAGTTACCATCAGAAACAACACGCACTCAGTTCTGGGAACGCCTTTTGTTGGGAAACAGCGAGAACTTATTCAAGGTCCGAATATTTTTTTAATATATATTAAATAGATCTGTTATTTAACATTGAGCACTGTTTTTTCTTATACTATAGAGTATTTAGTCATTCATCTATCTATCATCCAGTTATATATATATATATATATATATATATATATATATATATATATATATATATATATTATTAAATTTCTTGTACACCATATTTTGGTAGCAATTTTTATTGATACATGTTTTATTAACACTTACACATACAGATTATTATATTTTATTTTTAGTTGTCTTATTTTGTTTATATGCATGCGAGAATATTTTTGGATTCATTGAATATATATACATTTATCGAAAGATGATTAAAAGAAATGTTGCTGTCTAAATATACAGTAATCAAATTACACGACCCAGCAGCCAGCAAGAGGCCTTAAGAAAGATATTAGTCGGTAACACGAGAGTCCTTTGTAAATCAAATTCCAGAAAATACCTTGTTATAAGAGAGGCCTTGTACATCAAACGGCTCTCCCCCACCATCAAGTTTACCTTGTTTAACAATGGTAACGGAGTGTTGAAATCTTTATAAAATAGACTGTTGCCGACTCGAATTCCAGCCACGCCCAACGCACGAGGGCTTGGAATCGCAGCTACTATAATTCACAAATAATACATTCACACGGTCAGAACATGAAAATAAACTATCTATACCCCCCCTTCTCCATGAAAATATCTAAAGTGTTCGGAGGCGCTTAGGACAGTTTTTACGAAATAAGATGTAAGAATGCTGAAGAAACTAAATAAAAATTAGTAAAATTTTCCTTGTCTCTCATATTACATGGAACTTTAAAGTGGTCTGTTTTTATTTAAATTATTTGCTCTGGATTTACATTGAGCTCTCTGGATTTTATCCTCCTTAGGTTTACCCATACAGATTACCTAGTTTTCATAAACTATATATATATATATATATATATATATATATATATATATATATATATATATATATATATATCCACGGACAGACTGTTTCGCTGTATCACAGCTCTTCAGTGTGGCTAGACGTCCGGTTGCCTCTAGCTAGGATCGAAACCCGACTGAATTGGCGTCAGTCGGAGATATAATTTAAATCTATTTAAACGCAGTGGGTGAAAAAAGCTGGATAGTACAATTTTCAAATAAATTGGCATCCGAGGAAAAATGGGGAAAAAAAAAAGAAAGAAAAGAAAGAAATCACCAGAAACCCAGCTAGTAATAAGTTAAAACGAAGAGTGCCCAATACACTAAGTAGAGCAAAAATAAAATAAATAAATCCTAATGAGCCAGGTACAAACTACGTAGGTTTCACGACATGGGATCATCAGGGTAAACTTGCTACCCACCCTGATGATCTCGTGTGGCTTCTCGCTTTTGCGATCGTATATTAGCTCTATCACAAATATTGAGCACTTTCCTCGCATAAGTACCGCGCATATAAAGTATATATATATATATATTTTATGTTTAACGTTCTTTTTTATAGATACAAGTATTTAAGTAAATGCTCTGTTTATGATAAACAGTATTAAATAACATTTACCGGCCTGAATGTCCGAGAAATTTTCATAGAAAATATTCGTCCTTTGACAGGATTCGAACCTGCATCCTATACGGAACCGTCATTTACGCTGACGTGCCTTACCGTCTCGGCCACAAAGGATGCAGGCAAATGTTATTTAATACTGTTTATTATAAACAGAGCATTTACTTAAATACTTGTATCTATAAAAAAGAACGTGAAACATAAAAATGTCTTTAATAAATAAATTGTCGGACTTTGTCCATTTCTTAATATATATATATATATATATATATATATATATATATATATATATATATATATATATATATATATAATTCAGGAGCTCTCTGGATATCATCCTTCTCAGGTCTACCCATACGGATTACCTAAGTTTGTTTAAACTATATATATATATATATATATATATATATATATATATATATATATATATATATATATATATATATATATATTATTTGAACGTCTAGGATTAAACGCTTTCAGTCATACGCCTGGTTATTTTCCATCCGATTTATGTAGACGTAATAAAAAACTAATCAGTACTTCTATAACCGAATCCCACAACACGTCACCGTTGCATTTAAAATAGGGAAAAAACACCTATAAATGTAGTTTAAAGGACTTAATAAACTCAGTAAGAGTAAAATCCTCCTACCTCAATCACAAGACAATTGTAACAATCTCTTGGAGCAAGACAAGCTCAGTGAGGCACAAAAAGACATCCTCAAGGTCGGACGTAACTCCTACCTATAAATAAAATTCAAACCCTATCACAAAAAATACTAAAATTGAAATATTATTACAATCAATACAAAAAGGAGAAATCAAAAAGCAGATCGCAACACATACAAATCACCCAGCTTAACCTTAAAATTAAAATACCTACTAATGATCACCATGGTAATGCAGACATATCAGAAGAAGCAGTTCTAGTAACTCGTACATAGAAAAAAAAACAGCGACCAATTAAAGAAAGACGCCAGTAAATTATTTTTTAATCGATATCACCTTGTGCAAGGCAGTAAAGCCACTAAGACACAAAGAGGCTACAGGGTGTGGAGGAATTAGGAACGGGAACATTAAAAATGAGCAGGAAAAGAAGAGTAATTAGGCCAGTAGATAGTGATCGACATTGCATTTAAAAGTTGGCTTGAAAAATAACTGAAGCTCTATATAATTTAGATTCTAGAAAGAAAAATTGCCTCACACAAAACATTGAACCAAGTTTCTTAACAGCTGACCAAGCAATGGATTCAATATAGTCTTTCCATTTCATATCAGCTGAGAAAGTTAGTCCGAGAAGGAGAACGTTAGCCCAACAAATAGGCTCCATAAAAGTGCTGAAAAGCACTGACGACTACTAACTTGAATACACTAAGAAAAGCTATTGAATTAAAATTCATAAACCCGTTGAACATTCGGAAACTATTGTTCTTCGAATCCCTACCTATCCCCAAATATACCTTATCAAAAGCACTAAACAATATTATAACATCATACTTAAATACAGCATAACGTTCCCACTGTACGTTATGTAAAACCAGCAACTGTATAATGCAAAAACTTTTTTTTATTAATGTCCCAGTTAATAACATTCTTTACAAATATCCTTCCCTTTTTACCAGGAAAACCAAACGCACTACCCTGCGTAAATTACTGCAAGTTACTTCTGCCAGCGTCCTTTTCTGCAACTACCAAGTCCACACCTATATCTAAATTCCCGTAATGGGGTCACCCTTGAGGTCTACATTTCCCAATTTCTATACCTCACCCTGAAAATGCAGTTTTCAAAAACTTTATTACATCTACAATCTACTACATTTACGAATGTTTTCGAAATTTACCATTGTTTGGAGCCTCTAACTACTACGCGAAATTTACCATTATTTCGATTCGCCTCTGTGACATTAAATTTTTCGTTATTTCGAGCTTCCACTGTGATACCAAAATAGCCATTACTTTGAGACGCCCAATGACACGAAAATAGCCATTATTCCGATCCGCCTCTGTAACATGAAATTTGGCATTATTCCGAGCTGTCACCGTGATACAAAAATAACCATTATTTCGAGCTGCTACCATGAAATGAAAATAGCCATTATTTCGAGACGCCACTGTGATACGAAATTTGCCATTATTACGATCCGTCTCTGTGATACTAAATTCGCCATTATTTGAAGCTGCCACCATGGCACGAAATTTGCCATTATTTAACGTCGACATTGTGATACGAAATTTTCTATTATTTCGAGCCGCCATTGTGACACGAAATTTGCCTTTTCTTCGAGCCACCACTACAATGTGACACGCAAAATGAAATTAAAGCAATTTTTCTGAACACAGGAAATTAACAGCACCACTCACAGTGCAATGTCTTTTGAGATTTCACCGTCAAGCCATTCACTGATGAAGCCACAAATTACTCACTGATGATATCGATCTATGCAGCTCAATTTTCCTGGATGCATATAAATAACAATGAATATTAGATTAAAAAAAATTCATCCAAGGTTTAACGTGTTCATATTTTATGAATGGAATGCTTAAAACACCAAATGGTATGGAAAGATACTATCAAGGGAATTACATATTTTATTATCATTAACTTTATTTTGTTATATTCGCAGAGAGACATATAGCAAATATAAAAAATAACATTGTTGATGTTATATGTATTATATATAATTATAATATCATTTAATTTTGCGTATCGATTGTGAGAAATTAAATGGCATCAAAATTTATTTAGACTTTAGAAATTATCTCATTGTTCTTATTCTTATTAATAATTTTGAAGAATCTAAAATCAAGTTTGAATTGTGCCTAACGATTGTATCTTCCAATTATCTATTCTTATTTATTCGTCTCTCTTCGTACCCCTCACTTACTGCTCTCTCTTTTTCACTCTCTCTCTCTCCACACACACACACACATACACACACACACACATATATATATATATATATATATATATATATATATATATATAGATAGATAGATAGATAGATAGATATAATATATAACTTTGAAGAATCTAAAATCAAGTTTGAATTGTGCCTAACAATTGTATCTTCCTATTAACTATTAACTGCTCTCTCTTTTTCTCTCCCTCTCTCTCTCTCTCCACACACACACACACTCACACACATAGATAGATAGATAGATAGATAGATAGATAGATAGATAGATAGATAGATAGATAGATAGATAGATAGATAGATAGATTATATAATAATTGGGAAGAATCTAAAATCAGATTTCTATTCTGCTTAACAAATATAATGCGAAAATTTTTATGTGGGGGAGACATCACGTGATCTTAAAGCCCTCATCTACGAATACAAGAGAGAATTGCGTTTAATCTTTCTCTCATATTACATCGAAATGATGCTGGAGATCACTTTAATTTCACTAACGCCACCCCAATAAAAAAAAAAAGAACATAATTTTTTTTTGAGAAAATACTTAAAACATAATAATAACCTTATTACCAACTACAAACACGCCTAACACATTACATTACATCGCCATCTTTCTTTGAATTAATTCTTAAAGAATTTATCTTATATCTATCTAATACAAAGAATACATGCTTAAAAAGCTCAGTTATAGATTAGAATGAAGTGACACCCCGCTGCGCTGGGTTGACAGTACAAAGGTGAAGACATTAGAACTCCCACTACACATACACAATCAAGAATGCACATTACCATCTGATGCCCGCTTAGACATACAAGAATCTTCATAAACTTATATACATATAGAGTTATGTACGGTTTTAATGCACGTGGTACATGATTGATCAAATATAAATACCAGAGTTTTATACCATGAAGAGTGGACAACAGGTCCGTCGACGTACCTCTGGAGTCGGGATCAATAGGTTAAGTGACATATTTTACTCACATTAATCATATATATATATATATATATATATATATATATATATATATATATATATATATATATCTCATTATATTTTTATTATAAGAGATCATAATAAAACATTTTAAATCGCTACACGAAAGTTTTCACGTTTCGGTACTTTGAATGTACTCCTTCAGGCGGTGGTAAGTAACTGGTGATGAAATGATTTTTAAGCAAATTTAAAAACAAATTGTTGCTTTTTTCTGAAAGTTAAAAAGCGGAGGGACATAAGGTCAGAATTAAAATTAGACTTGTGGATATGTATTGATTAACCAATTAAATGTCCGATCTACGCTAAATTAAAAATATATATTTGCTCAGATGGTATACGTGGGTGAATTGTCTCTTCATGTCAGGATAAACTCGAACAGAGCCAAGCCATCTTTGGTAGAAATACCTCCAACATAATAGTAAGACATTAGTGCTAACATATGTCTTTCTCTAGCTCATGTCTTACCATTATAGGGGAGGTATTCAGAGAGGTATTAGTATGAGGTATTTTTGACAAATCCAATCAACAAAGATGAGGACAATAATCCGCATATAAATACTTTAAATAATGATGGCTCTACATTCCAGAAATTAAAAACAGAAATTCCATGATGGTATTGAAGATGTCGCGTAACGGATATCTGCGTGAAAAGTGGAATTGTTGAGTTCAAATTCCAGAGTAGTCTATTACATTCACCCTTGTATAAAACTCTTTCAATTCAATACACGCAATTTTCTGAATCCCAGGCAAATTCTAAGGGAAGGCAAAGGGAAACTTTTCCAATATCTTCCCCTAGAATGTTTAACAATTCACCAGTTATAAAGGAATCTATGGAGACTTATGATCATCCACGTCCTGAAGGGGCATGACATTAAAAAAAATAGTGTTGAATCCCACCAATGGTATTGACTCTAAGATGAGGTGATCTAACATAATTTATCTTCTGGCAACCATATACCATAAATGTTCTATATAATTACTCGTTGATATTTTATAAGCTATTTCAGTACATTCCTGAAATTGTAAGTACCCACTACTTACAATTTCAGGAATGTTCAGAAATAGCTTTTAAAATTGGTGGATCAAATTTTACAAAAAACTCTTATGGTTATATTTAAAAATCTAATTTATTTCAAAGATTTATCTATGTTCTACAACTCCAGCCAAAGCGTTCTTCAAAGAGTTTAACGTCCCTTGAAAAATTAATATCTTCAATGCATTCCCTAAATGTTCCAAAATAGCTCACTGTAGGCTATGTTGAAAACATGCTATGGGGTTTGCTGAATCAAACTCGTATTTGATGCAAAAAAGCTATTTTTATTACAAAAAAAAACGTTATTTTTAGTGGATACCCGTATTTGAGTAGACGGCCGCATTTTGTAAACAGAGTTTATTTCATTTACTGGCGTGTATACTCTAGAGAAAAAATGCCCTCCAGCAGGATTCGAACCTGCGACCTTCTTTGTCTGATCCGGCGTGATTTATACTACTTGGCTACGGAGAGTCTCACAGCCAAGCAAGGTTCGATTTGCTTTAATGCACATTTCCTCGTTCAGATTTTTCTCGAAAATCATATCTTCTTAGTTTCGTACTAGAAACGTAAAAAAAGCAACCATCAAAGAATTAATGGATTTGTATTTTTAAATTTAAGAACTATGCTGGCATTTATTTAATTTTTTATTTTCAATGAATTGTGTTATAGTAGCATCAAAAATATTTGTCCATCTCAAATCCTATGTTGATTCCGGTTAAGAGATCCACTTGAAACTCAAGTTTCTGCTGGCAACTCTTTATCCAAGCATTATTGTGCGGATTAGGAAGAACGCAGTTTATATCTTTGGCTCACCACATATGGAGAGTAAAGGGAGATAACCGCCCTCTGTGGGATCAGGTTGACATCATAGACAAAGAACACCATTGGAAAATTCGTCAACTTAAGGAATCAATGCTAGGCCACAAAAATCACCTGAGCCTACCAAGCATAGAAATGAATACAATATAGGAACCAGTAATAAGGAGTGCCAAAGAAAAGCGATAATAACAACAAAATTTGCAATATGAGCTCTGGTAAAACATGAAAAGATAACAGCAAAAATTGCAATATGAGCACTGGTAAGAAATGGTTGCGGAAGACATTAGGTTTATAATACCCATAAATTCATGCACAGATGTCCTCAAGGATACATGGCACAGTGGATAAAGGTGTTAGTTAGATCCAGTGACAGGACCCAAAGAGTGTGAGTTCAATACCTGGTGAAGGCAGTGGAGAACTTAGAGAGGGGAATTAACATGGCACGTGGAACTAGAACAGTCTACCCTAGTGAGCGAAATAAAGGGTTCAGTTCGACATTACAACCACCTGAAGAAGGCCGGAGCGTACAATGGCCGAAACGTTGTAAAAATATGGCGACAAAGATGTGGACAATAGTCTGAATAATGTAAATAGTGTACATAATAGTAAATTGTGTACATAATAGTAAATAGTGTACATATCTCATCTCAGATCTTTGCATGTATTTTTAATCTGTGCATGTTTCAGTATCATCTGCCATCATTAAATCATTATTACAGACACTTTTCAACATTTTCATTATTACCTCTTCATATTGCTTAACTTCAATAATCGGAGCAGCATATCGAACCTTTTTTTCTTTCTTGCAAACTTCAAAAGGACATTGACGCCCACTCCTGCACAGGATATCCACATTCCAACTCGTTTATGGCTTGATCACCCTCAGATGGATCTTCTATGATAAAGAAAGCAACATAATCTTCATTATTTTTACGATTTACATGGAGACTATTGTCGACATTTTTGTTGTTGTTATCACAACGTTTCGGCCGTTGTTCCCTCCAGCCTTCATCAGGTGTACGTCGATCCGGGTAACCTGCAGAACCTGGACCCTTTTTTTTTATTCTACGGGGTAGACTGTTCTTGTTCCACTTCTCATATCAAGAGATATCTCCGCTCAGTTACTACTCGCCCTGTTTCCACTGAGTCAAAAAAAACAGTTTGACCCAAGGATTGAACTCAAGCATACTATGTAAAAAAATTTCACGAACCAACGTCTTATTCCGCCAGGTTCGTTACGATGATCACATACGATGTTTCGTTTTGTTGTTTTCTTTTCTTCGTTTTTGCTGTTTCATGGCTTCGTGCTTAAATCTTATTTCTAATTTTTGCCTGCTAGGTCATTTTAAATCGCCCAGGGGTAAGGATTCATTTTCTCCCAGGTTTTCTCCAACCTTTTCTTTTCCTTGGAAATAGACACATATCCTCTGGTGTTAAGTTGTAGAAAGCCATGATCGCTCACATTCAAAAGAGATATGGTAGATAAAAGATGAAGATGAAGAAATATATAATTACGATCTAAATATAGGAAACATTTCTGATGTTTTTAAATTGATAGGTCTGGTTGAATTACAGTATAGATCAATGGAGCAAGTCATGTGCAACTAGTAGTTGTATCTTGTGTTGCAGACAAAAACTCATCAATGCTAAAAGATGATCTGTCACATCAGAAATGCAGTGATCTTCCTTGATGAAGATGATTCTGCCAAGAGCCTATGTTTTTAATCATTTCACTCCATGGAAAGCAATAAAGCCACTACGATGCAATAGCTTACTGAATGTGAAAGAATATAAGAAAAAGAAAAATATTATTAATCAGCGAGAACAATAAATAAAAAAAACAGGAATTAAGACAGAAGATAACGACTGACATTGCATTTATATTTTTGATGTTCGAAATTGACTGGAAAGCAAGAAGCCGAAAGTTCCACAGGTAATAAGTGTGATATAAGAAACCGTTATCATAGAACTTACGGTTACATTTTGCCATTTCAATTGTAAAATGATGAGACCTATCCGACAATCTAGTACTGAGCTTAAATTCATAAAGCCAGAAAAATTACTATGAACGTATTTATAGAAAAGACAGTGTAGCTACGTTATGGTAATGGGAAAGTGACTAAAGCTGAGATGCCAGGTCAGGACCAATAACATTGCAGATTCTTCTTTGGATTTTATCAAGGATCTCTAGATATATAGCTTGACACCTGATCAGATGTGGCAGCAATATTCAAAGCATGGATTAATGGTAGACTTGTAAATGCGCAAGATAGATTCGGGCGAAAAAAATTCACTAACATGGCACAACGAACCAACTTTCTTACTAACAGACCTAGTAAATAATTCAATATATTCCTTACATTTCATATCAGTGGAAAACGTTAGCTCGAGAAGACGCAATACAAGTGAATGCAACGTACTCGACTGGGATTCGAACTCGGCTCTTCGATTCCTCAATCCGAGCCTCTATCCATTACTCCATCGTACCTCCACACCCTCCGCCCTCATTATATGTCCAAGAAATTTCTCCGCCTCTTTCTGATTATGTATCTTTTTTTGTTTCCATTTTGCTTAAAACTTCCTCTTTGCTCACATGCTCAGTCTATGGTATTTTCAGCATTCTTCTGTTTTATTTATAAACGTTGTAGGAAAATGAATTAATGTTAAACCTGGGTTTTCAGTATAAGGTTGTTTCAGGGAGACTGTTGTGATGTAATCTATCTTTCATATCTCGTGCCTGTTCAGAATGTTGGCGATCATGGCTCTCCACAACTTCCTATTATTTGTAGCTCTTTTTACTGTTTAATTTTTTTTCATTATCTCTCTCAATCCTTTTTGTATCCATTTATCTAAGCTTGTTAGACAAGTTACTTGCCGATTCGTTGGTCCCTCCTACCTTCAATATGCTCTGTGAGTTGTCAGATTATCTATGCTGTCTTTTCATTCTTATGTGTTCGCGAAATATTTTACTCTCTTTTTTATTATAAGTGTCCTTTTAGTCAACATTTTATTAAAACTTCCTCTTTGCTTACATAGGATATTCTCAAAATCTATCTGTAGGAGTTGCTTCGTGGCTAAATCTTATTTCTATTTTTTGCCTGCTAGGTCATTTTAAATCGCCCAGGGGTAAGGATTCATTTTCTCCCAGGTTTTCTCCCATCTTAGACACATATCCTCTGGTGTTAAGTTGTAGAAAGCCATGATCGCTCACATTCAAAAGAGATATGGTAGATAAAAGATGAAGATGAAGAAATATATAATTACAATCTAAATATGGGAGACATTTCTGATGTTTTTAAATTGATAGGTCTGGTTGAATTACAGTATGTAGTGTAGCTTCGTGCCTTTTCTTTATATGTAGGGAAACTGTCCTTTATTTACTGTCATATAGAAAAAAGCATATTGCATATCAATACATTACATATTTCTTTGCTTCTATTTTCCTATCTTTTAATACTTTGCGTAGTTTTAAAAAGGCATCTTTCACCATGCCAATGCATCTCCTGATTATGTATCACATTTTCCGGTGTCTGTTATACTATTCATTTGTATGTACATAATTTTTGACGTTCAGAATTAGTAGCTCCCACCTTGGGCTGTGTCTTCTGTTAAATGTCATTTCAATTTTTTTTCAATAAACAACCGGCTACGTGCCAAATTCCTTGAACCAAAATGTCAATATTTAAAATAAAAAAAAAGTCTCATATTTTATTCGTTATAGTTTTCATATCTTGTGACGCCTTTGTGGGTTGATACAACTTTTCACTTGATCCACGTGGTGGAAGTTTCTAACCTGAACCTGTACGTTGGCGATGAATTTAGTCTTCAACACTATCATCATAAAGGAAGCGATCAGCAATGAAGAAATTAAATTCTTGTATACGAGATAAAAGCCGACGCTGCCACGACGATAACAACGAAGGCATTTTGGTGAAAGTATAGAGTACGGGTTAATCCGAGCACTGTGTGCAAAATTATGTTGACGAAACGGTTTGGAAGATGCTTGTGTTAACAGGAAGTCACAAGTCATTGTGACCGAGGTTCTGAGCCTGCTGGACTTGTTCAAACTGTTGATCACGCCAGTTTATGTACTCTTTCCTAGAATTTGTAACTAGGCATAGTCGCAGTAGAAGTCACAGGTTGACTCTGTGAATAATGAACAAACACAGGTGTACCAAAGGAGGAGTTGGCTACAAGTAGCTATGCACCATAGCAGTGTAGTAGCCACTATGTAATTTCTTAGTTTCTGTATATTTGACTGTTTCTCTCATTTCAGCCAACTGTGTCTGAGTTTTAGATAGATAGATAGATAGATAGATAGATAGATAGATAGATAGATAGATAGATAGATAGATAGATAGATTATCTGAACCTTAGTTTTTCAGTAATGCATGTTTGATTGAGCAACAAAGAAATTTCTTGAACAATACTCCACCCTAAAAAAGGGTAAGAAAACATGAAAAATCACATTTCCATCGGCCATCTGCCAGAATACACTGTCACATTATACTCTAATTGGCCAAAATACATTATCACATTATACTCTAATCTGCAAGAACACATTATCACATTATACTCTAATCGGCCAGAATACATTATCACATTATACTCTAATCCGTCAGAACACATTGTCACATTATACTCTATCTGCCAGAATACATTATCACATTATGTCCTGATCTGCCAGAACACATTATCACATTATACTCTATCTGCCAGAACACATTATACTTTATCTGCCAGAATACATTATCACATTATACTCTAATCTGCCAGAACACATTGTCAGATTATACTCTATCTGCCAGAGTATATTATCACATTATACCTTCATCTGCCAAAACACATCAGTATACTACACCGTAATCCAATCTCTATTAAGTCCTATTATTATTATTATTATTGTTGTTGTTATTATTATTATTATTATTATTATTATTGCACTTTTTTCTTTATCATGGTCTTTCTTTTTTAACAGGTGTTCTATGGTTGTTCTCCATCAAGTCGTACGACCTCAAACATATAACACCTTTAGGAAAATATTTGCATTGCCAGGCTTTTGAAGCAATGGGATCCTAAATTCTATACCTATTTCCTCGACGTAAGACTAAGTTCGTTAGTATAGGCTCTAACACCCCAGTTATTACTAAGACAATAATAACCTGAACTTCTCATATTCTGACAACCTCAGTCCGGTGATCGGTGTATTTCTTAAACTTGTCAATTTCTTTTCCGTGATATTATGGTCACCATTAACAGCCACATCGATGGGCAGACATTTTCTTATTTCATTATTATTATTATTATTATTATTATTGAGTGAGTGAGTGAGATAGCCACACGCCATTAAAGCGACGTTGGAATATAAATAAAAGAATCCTCTAATATGCTCATGATAACACTCAGTCTCATAATAGTATACCAAGCGCCTACATTACAAACAAATGTACATGGTGGCTGGTTTTTCATAAATTCATGCATAACATTTCAGGTGGGACCGTATTAGAAATACCTTCTGGTCTGTTAATTCATTCCCCACTCAGGCGATCACTGACTGAAGGTGCTCCCAAGTACCTAGGTGTGACTACCGAGTCGGTATGACCGTCTCATTCTTGACACTTAAAAAAAAACAACTCTCTTAGGTATGTTGCACCCTCCTACTACTTCTGCTCATGAAGAGATGCACAATGCGTCATTATTTAGGCGTTATACTTAACTATTTACGATCAGGCAACTGACAAGCAAATCTGAACGGTTTATTTATTGTAGTCCATCTTAATTCAACAAAACAAAACATACATGTTAACACTTCCAGTCAATTAATATCGGAAACCATATGAGCTGTTATACGGATAACTTCATGGTAAACTATTATTATTATTATTATTATTATTATTGTTGTTGTTGTTGTTGTTGTTGTTGTTTTATTTCCTTTGATTTCTGGTGTATACTCATTTCTTTCCGGGTCTCAACCAGAGATCTAAGGTCAGAAATGGCACCATGACATTTTCCACCGAGCAGTTTTGCAAAAAAAAAAAAAAAAAAAAATCACACATATTGTACACAGTTAAAGCCCTTCATAAAGTATGGGCTGAGTATTTTTTTTTTGTATTTCTTTAAGCCATGGATTACCAGGGATTTCTTCACTGAATCTATTGGAATCTTTTCCAATCAATCTGAGGGCTCCAACTACAACCAGGGATTGTTGATTTTCCCATGTGCCACATTTCTGAGATTTCGATTTCATTGTCCTGTTATTTTGATAGTTTTTGAAGATCTTCAAAGATACATTGCTGTCTACAGGGACTGCCATGCCAATAAGGAGTCACATTTTGTCTTTGCAGTCTCTAATCACGATGTCAGGGGGGGTTATTATTATTATTATTATTATTATTATTATTAATATTATTATTATTACAATATAAAAGAGAAGCACAGCAAAAATGTGATGCTAGGTTACAAATATTCGATGTTCAATGTACTGATCATGACACCCAGTTTGATAAAGAAAGAGTAAAGAGGCTCACCTACCGTCCGGTTCACACTCCTCCTCAGTCTTTTGAACAGAGTAGAGGTTTATACATTTATTCCTGTTTAGGACTGGGCTTTCAGTTTCTTCTAAAGTCTTTTCTTTCTCTTTTACTTTCCGTAGATCCATGCGTCTTAGTGGCATTATCGTCTTGCTTGGAGTGAATTGATTAAAAGAAAATGGGTTATACAGTGTAACCCGGATATAAGAGACCCGGATATAAGAGAAACCCGGATATAAGAGAGATTTTCTCTGGTCCCAAATTAGAGCCTGTGTTAATGTATATAAAATAGACCAAACCCGGATATAAGAGAAACCCGGATATAAGAGACTTCTTCTCCGATTCCGACAACTCTCTTATATCCGGGTTACACTGTACTAGACACATGAATGTGTAAAATCTGATGCCAAGTTTTGAAAAAATCAGCGCATCAGGTGGAGCTCAGTTAAAATGACTGAGAGTGTCCACGTATCTAAATGTGTCTCCTAAGTCACTTTACCTACCTTATATTTCAAACTAAAAAACAAAACAACCCTCAGGACAGCTGGGCATGATGCGCTCACTCATGAACAGAGATGCACTATGTGTCAGCCTCTCAGGGACATACCAAACTTGTTATGGTAAGGCAACTGACATGTACATATGTATTGTAATGCAAAGCGGGATATTTACTACAGTGTATCTACATTCACCAAGACAAAACATGTACATGTTAACACGTCCAATCAATTAATATCAGAAGGCAGGTGTGCCATGCCGGCTGTAACACCGAGTCATTATTATTATTATTATTATTGAATGAGCGAGGGACACGCCAATAAAGTAACAACTGGGGTATAAATTTACGTCTATCAATGAACTCATTATGATGCCCTTTCTGATAAAGGTATACAAGGCACACCCATCACAGCCAAATGTATGCGTCATTGGTAGAAGTTTTGATAACATCCGTGCATAACCTTGTAGGTGACACACAGTTAAAAATACTTCAGTTTGGGTAGCCCAGTTTGCTCAGGCGGTTTCCGATTGAAGATGTCCCCAAGGATCTAGATGTGTCTCCTAAGTAGCCTTAGTTGCCTCATCTTTCAAACTTTAAAATCAGCGCCCAGTTAGAAATACCTTCAGGTTGAGTACCTTCAGCATATTTTTTTTGTATCTAAGCATTACACAATACAATCGGATTATTATTATTAATATTATTATTATTATTATTTCTTTTAATTTCTGTTGTATACACAATTTCTTGCGGGCCCCAAGAAGAGACCTAGGTTTAGAAATGATTTCAAGACATTTTCCCGTGATCGTTTTCACAAATTTTTATTATTATTATTATTATTATTATTATTATTATTATTATTATTATTATCTTTGATTTCTGGTGTTTACACATTTCTTTCCGGGTCCCGCCCAGGGACCTAAGGTTAGAAATGGCATCATGACACTTTCCACTGCCAAAAAAAAAAAAAAAAAAAAATGAATTAAATTACATAGATAAAGCCCTTCGTCAAGTGTGGGGTGTACTTGTCAAAACATTTTTTTGTATCTCCTTGCGGCATGGACTTCCAGGAATCCCTTCAGTTAGTCTACTGCAATCTTTTCCAACCAGTCCTAGGGCTCCAACTACAACAGGGATTGTTGATGTTCCCATATGCCACATTTTCAAGATTTCTATTTCAAGGTCTTTGTATTTTGACAGCTTTTTGAATATCTTCAAAGATACATTGCAGTCAGCAGGGACTGCCATATCAACAAGGAGGCACCGTTTTTGTTTGTGGTCTTTAATAACAATTGTTTGTGGTCTTTAATAACAATTATTATTATTATTATATTTCGATTCCTGCTATGGTCATAGTACCTACCAAGTTTGCGGGAAGACCTAAGTCAGGTATTGGTGTGTTGTTATGACTACATTTCATGATTTGTTTTTTTTAACTCCCATAAAATCAGTAACGTTACATGGACAAAGTTATTCTTAGTATGTGGGCTGTACTTATCAAAACAATTCTTTGTATTTCTCTTAACCTGGGATTTTCAGGGATTTGTTCAATGTGTTGTCGTGTTCCTTTTTTTATCATTCCAAGCGTACCTACTATGACTGGTACTATTCTTATATTCAATTTTCACTATTTCGATTTCCAGGTCTTTATACTTCAATACATTTCAAATTCCTTAGTTGCTATGTTACAGTCCACAGGGCAAGCCATATCAATTGGTAGGCAAGTTCTTTTTTTTCTTTTCGGTTTTTGACAATTATGCCTGGCCTATTTGCTTCAATATTCCTGTCTGTAAAGATGGTGTAATCCCATAGAATTGTGATGTCTTCTATTTCTTTAACCGAAGCTGGGTGATGTTCATAGCCGTGTTGATTAACATCCTTTCCAATGTGTTTGCACATTGTCCAGTGTAAATATTGCCCCACTCTATCGTGACAATTTTTATATTCATCTGGCACAAGTACAGAACATCCTGTGATTAGATGGTCTGTGGTTTCCTGATATTTGTCAGAGAGTCTGCATTTTAGGTCTACACTATTATGCATGATATTAGCCTGAAAATTTTCTCCGGTCTCGAGCTGCAAGAATAAAGCTTTCCGTCTCAGCCTTTAAACCAGATGCTCGTAACCATCGATGGGTGTTAACTTTATCAGCATCGGCTTTAATAGCACATTCTTCATATTGGTCATTCAGAGGTTATCTCATCAGCATTGTTTCATCTGTTCAAAAGCTTTATCCTTGACTTCTTTTGTCATCATTTTTGCTGTAAAAATTAAATCTTGGTTTCTGTTTTGGTTTTCTACAGAAAATGTATATCTCGTTTGTATTTACAACCTTCTTTCATGGTTGAATATTTTTTCTTTCTGTTTTCGTGTTGTTTGACTAATTGTATCACCCAAGTCCTTTGTTGTTTCTATGTATATTACTAAGCCAATAGTTTTTGCCTTGTATGAGAATTCTTGCTGAATAAGACCTTTTCCAGCTTCTTTATAGGATATGTTATGCTTAGAAAGAAGCTTTCATTCACCATTCGTCTGATATCATTTTGAGTCTAGTTCGAGATATTGAAACTATATTGAACCAATGAGATGGCAAGATTATTAATGACCGTAATTCTGTTCTGAGAATTAAATTCAGTTCTTAATATCAGTCACACCTTTCTATAGTATTCTTTTCGCACTATTTTTTTATTATAATTTATTTATTTTCCAGTTTTTTGTGTGGGGTGGGGACGAGCCGACAGCTCCTAATACAAAAACCGTAGTCTTCTCGAAAGAATAACTGTTTGTATCTAACAGGTGAGTCGCAGGTGAGTCTACATTTTGCAGGTGTAGAAAAAATGCTCAGAATTTATTTACATTATTCGAACTATTGTCCTCATCTTTGTCGCCATATTTATCACAACGTTTCGGCCGTTGTACGCTCCGGCCTTCTTCAGGTGGTTGGAATGTCGAACTGAAGGACACATGGCACAGTGGATAAAGGCGTTGGTTAGATCCAGTGACAGGACCCAAAAAGTGTAAGTTCAATACCCGGTTAAGGCAGTGGAGAACTTTCAGGGGGAAATTAACAGGAGATAACTGATAACTGACATCCATCAAACATGGCAACGTTGTGATATGGCGACAAAGACAATAGTCCGAATAATGTAAATAATGTACATAATACCTCATCTCAGAAATATAGACAGACTGCTCAGAATTTGTAAAGAAGTTTTAAAATAAAGAATTCTTTAAGTTTTTGTAAAGTATTCTAAGTAACCCGTCTAAGAAATTTTATCATTATTATTATTCCTATTATTTGGCATTTTTTTTCGTTCTATCATGTTAATCAGCCACTTTATTTTATTTTAATTTTTTTTTTTTTTTTTTTGTAAAATAGCCGAAATTCTAAATGAAGCGAAATTTTCATTCTGTCATATTTCGTCTAACATTCCTAATATTAATCGTCATGGGTAAGACGTAAAACTACATCCGCGTCCTGGGTAAGACGTTAAACTACGTCCAGCAGCAAGGCCTCTGATCAGGAGGTTTTGAGGAGCATGGAATCACCTTTCAATTGCTGGTGTTCCCAGGTCCACCTTGACCCGGGGTGGTAGCACCTGTTAGGGTCCCAGCTATGGGCAAATAGTTAAATATTACCAGCAATACTTTTTTGAAAAAAATTATTACCAGCAATACAATTTTGAAGGAAACAAAAATATTACCAGCAATCAAAAATTTTGTCGGCATTAAATAACACATTGAGTTTGATATGCCGTAAAACAAAATAAACCAAACCAATCTAAACCAAAGAATACATATTCTATTCATACGAATCTATCCTAAATATGTTGTCGGCATTAAATAACCCATTGAGGTTGATATGCTGTAAAACAAAATAAACCAAGCCAATTTAAACCAAAGAATACATATTCTATTAATACGAATCTATCCTAAAAACGTTGTCGGCATTAAATAACCCATTGAGGTTGATATGCCGTAAAACAAAATAAACCAAACCTAATATTAATACTGTCATTATATTAAGGGTTCCGCTTCCCATATATATGTAAAGGGATGGAAACGGGTTTAAAAATTTGGATAAAGTTATTTTTCGAGAAAGAATAAGCACGTTTTTAATTTTCTTGAAAATGAAATTTTCAACGTTATATATTTATCCATTCATTTTGTACAAATACCCAATATGACAACAATTGAAGTATCACTATGTATAATACTATTCCTTCAGTTATATAATTAAATCCTTTTTATAGTTCGTAACATTCCGCACTATTTACGTCATCAGTTTTCCTTCTAACTTTATTGATAAAGTGATATGAGCAGACTCATTTTTTGTTGATTCTCATAATATCTAATGGAGGTGTAAAAACAATACGCCTAGGTTCTGTATAGTAGACAGTCACATAAAGCTCACAAATTTTAGTCAGCATTTGATCCGAAGACATAAGAATCGTATAAATGGTATTCAGAAAGATAAAAGAAATACACAAGATTTAATTTCCAGCAAAATAACAAAAAGTAATATTGCACTTTATATCTATCTATCTATCTATCTATCTATCTATCTATCTATCTATCTCACTCTATCTATCTATCTATCTATCTATCTATCTATCTATCTATCTATCTATCTCATTTTGTTCATATCTATCTATCTCATTTTGTTTATGTCTGTCTGCCTGTCTGTCTGTCTATCTATCCATTTTTCTATCTGTCTGTTCGCAAAGATCGATCTACCTATTTACCTGTATTAGTCTGTTCGTATCTATCTCTATTTGTCTATCTCATTATGTTCATATCTATCTATCTATTTTTCTATCTATCTAATTCAGTCTGTTTGCATCTATCTATCTATCTATCTCATTCTGTTCATATCTATCTATCTATCTGTCAATCGCATTCTGTTCATACCTATCTCATTCTTTTTATATCCATCTCTCTATCAATCGTATTCTGTTCGTATCTATCTATCTATCTATCTATCTATCTATCTATCTATCTATCTATCTATCTATCTATCTATCTATCCATCTATCTATCTATATGTCTGTCTGTCTGTCTGTCTCATTCTGTTCATATCTATCTATCTATCTATCTATCTATCTATCTATCTATCTATCTATCTATCTCATTCTGTTCATATCTATCTGTCTATCGCATTCTGTTCATATCTATCTCATTCTGTTTATATCCATCTCTCTATCTATCGTATTCTGTTCGTATCTATCTATCTATCTATCTATCTATCTATCTATCTATCTATCTGTCTGTCTGTCTGTCTGTCTGTCTCATTCTGTTCATATCTATCTAGCTAGCTAGCTAGTTATCTATATATCTATCTACCAATTTTTCTCATTCTGTTCATATCTATTTATCTTTCTTATCGTTTTGTCAAAATATATTTCAAACTTCAAAATGTTTAGGCTACTACCTGTAAACGAATTTGTTAATCTTAAACTAAACGACTAGATACGTATTTATTCGAATACCCGCTTTGTTATTAGGAACGCTGAGAGAAAATAAGAAGTGAATTTCAAAGA
>CAHIKZ030000906.1:0-52500 GCA_903632075.3 Acanthosepion pharaonis | reverse complement strand
TTTTATATACATATGTTCACCAAACCCAACGCGTATTATCCACTCAAACAGAGAGTTTCTGAATTATGTTCTATAAGCGTAAGAAGACGAGGTAAAAAATGCAGTTTAAGAGTTTATGTAAAAGCTATAACGATTAACCCAAGCCATGACTAGGTTAAGATTGTAGTAATCGGGAAAAAAGTAGCAGTTATTTAGAAAAAGCTGCCCGGGTGAAACTTCCTCCTTACTAATGGAATACGAAGGAAATGAAGATGATTCGACCCTGTGTATGTGGCGTGACGGGTCTTAGCTTCGGAGGTCAGCAATGGTGGAACTAAAGAGTGTAGTTCGTCTGAACTCTTTCCATAAAAAAATATCGACAGAGTAGCAAGAGTCTTGCGACGTTTCGTCTGTGATAAATTCATTGTAGGATGGAAAATAATTCATCACCCACAAGGCCGCGTTGACACTTTTGAACAGTATCAAGACGGACAAGTGAGGACTGGGTATCTACAGCACAGATATAGCAGCAATGCTCCATTTTTGGTCTGATCTTTTTCTTGTAAACAAAGAAGTCAGATACTTATTGGAGTGTTGCAAGGAAGCATTTTTAGTGATGAGTCGTATATATGAGGTCTGTAGTGAGCTACTTCTAAAATGATTTTCTAACCGCAGATTAAATGTGGCACAAGGCCGAAAGAATGGGGTACCAGTGTGGATCGAACTCACTTCTCAGTTATAAGGGTTATATCGAGACAAGCTTGCTATTACAACACGGTACCTTAAATGATTTTCTAAGCGTAGCGTAGATGTGACATATGGCCGAAAGTGTGGAACACCCATTAAAAATCGAACTCACTATTCAGTCGTAACAGATCTAGCGAAACAAGCTCGTTAACCATTACACCACATCAAAGTGGCTAATGCGCTATTTCTAAATATGCATTGTAGACAGACAAAATGTAAAATACCAAAATGATTACTTAATGGTTCATTATTTAGCAAAATTCCCAATTTTTTAATATCATTTCACATCAATCAAGGCAATAAAGCCACTAAGACGTAAGGGGAAAGTTACTGATAATAAGAGATTATGAGAAAAAACACAATAAGGATAGTGAACAATAAAAGAATCAGAATAAGGACGACATTATTGTCAAATAAATTACAGTTGATTGGATAATCTTTCCGTTAAGTAAAGTAAATAAAAAGGGTCTTGACAATTTTCGCCATTCTCTAAATGTAACAGATAAAAACACTTGATAAGAATGTTTCATTAGACGGATAAGTCGATTGACTTTGACCTTAAAGCTTGTCGACTAATTGCTCGTGCGCGCGCACACACACATGCACACACGCACGCATGCTTATTTGTTATTTCTTTACTCAGTAGGAGGATGGATGAACATTGAAAGGAAAATGCCCCTACTAAATTAAGTACAAAATTTGCCCTCTTATGAAGGCATGAACGTTAAAAATCGCCTTCATCCATATAAACTCAGTGATTTTAAGATTAATTTTCATTGAAAAATAAGTAGGGGTGACTTTATTCATTCGAGTTGTTTTTATCTCTGCCAAAATGATATTCCAGTCGTGAAGTTATATGTACAAATACCGTAATCCGTACATTAGAGATTGTAGGAAGAAAGTCAAGTTTAACATAACAACCGTAGAAAAATAAACGTTTAATCAAATCTCACGCATGTACATGATAAAATTTCCATTTACTTTTCATCCCAGTATGTACACGATTATCCATTTAATAGTAATTCTAATAATAAGAAGAAGTAGAAGAAGGCGAAGATGATTAAAGAAGAAGAAGAAGAAGAAGAAAGATGATAGAATGAGAATAATAATAATAATAATAGTAATAAAAGAAGAAGAAGAAAAAGAAGAAAAAGGGAAAGAAGAAGATAGGAGAAACAGAAGATAGATAAAGAAAAAGAAGATAGAAGAAAAAAGAAAGAAAAAGAAAAAATAGAAGGATAATAAGAAGAACAAGAAGTAAAAGAAGACGAAGAAGAACAAGGACAAGAAGAAGAAGAAGAAGAAGAAGAAGAAGAAAAGAAAGATGATAGAATAATAATAATAATAATAATAATAAAAGAAGAAGAAAAAGAAAAAGAAGAAAAATGGAAAGAATAAGATAGAAGGAGAATAATAAGAAGAAAAACAAGTACAAGGACAAGGGGGACAAGAAGGAGGTACACGAGGACATCCCATAATTCCAGTTATGTTTGGAGCCCTCGGATTTATTGGAAAAGGTTCCGATAGACTCATTGAAGGGATTCCTAGTAGCCCATGCCTTTATAAAGTACAGCTCACACCTTACGAACAACCTTATCTACGTAAAATGTATGTGTTCTTGTTTTTCTTATTTGTTTTTTTACGAAAATGTTTGACCTCAGATCTCTGATTGGGACCCGGAATAAAGCGAGTATACAACAGAAATCAAAGGAAATACTGTACCAGTAGTAATCGGAGCACTGGGTCATGTGAGAAAAGCAATGGACACTTTTACTAACAGTGTCCCAGGTAATATCAACATACAAGTTGCCCAGAAGATCGCCCTACTAATAACATCCCATATACTAAGAAAATTTGCTATCAATTAAATTATTCTCCTATAGGGCCTAAGGACCATAATTTGGACCTAGACTCTACACAATACAAAACATTATTATTATTATTATTATTATTATTATTATTATTATTATTATTATTATTTGAGTATGTTAACATACTCAAATAATAATAATAATAATAATAATAATAATAATAATAATAATAATAATGGCCTAATGACCATAGTTTGGACCCGGCTCTACAGGATACAAAGCAGCAAGCATAACATACACAAATAATAATAATAATAATAATAATAATAATAATTCGATTGTATTGGGTAGGTACTTTAAAAAATATTTCGATAACTTGCTAAGCAAAAACATTCATTTACCTTAAGTGAAAAAATTGTTAATATTTCAAACAGAAAATCAAAAGAAGGACAACAACTATAATAATGATAATAATATCAAAAACAACAATAACAACAATAATAATAATTACAGCAACAATATTATTATTAATAATAATAACAACAAAACAACAACAATTACTACTAAAAATAATAATAATAAATACAAAATATAGATTGTGCTAATGAGTACTGCTGAAATCACTTTCAATGACTTTCTAAGAAAAACATTCATTTACCTTAGGTCATATAGCGAAAGACATAGGAAATGATTGTATGAAGCAGGAAATCAAAAGAAATCAGCAACAGCAGCAGCAGCAAAAATAACAACAATAAAAATAATAATGATAATGACAGAGGAAGCACGGTGGGGTAATGGATAGCGTGGAATCGATCGGAGAGCTGAGTTCGAATTCCAGTCGAATCCATTACATTCACTTACATACTAATACCCTTGGGAAATGTATGAATCCTCTTCTTCAAACCCCAACCCCCCATCTATGGGTAAATAACAGGACAGACTCGGTCCTATAGCCTTGGATGGTAACTGGTCTATCGCAGATAGAAATGGCAACCTACTGCGGGGAAAAAATCTACCTCGTCAGTCTTGTATCGAAAAATACATGATCGCCTACGCGTGTATCACGCATGGTACATAACTGAATAATAATAATAATAATAACAACAACAACAACAACTAAACCAACAACCGTTCTGTGTATTTCTAGTACATGTGTACAGAAAATGTTTAGAATTT
The DNA here is from genome assembly GCA_903632075.3 of Acanthosepion pharaonis. NCBI lineage: Eukaryota > Metazoa > Mollusca > Cephalopoda > Sepiida > Sepiidae > Acanthosepion > Acanthosepion pharaonis. The sequence continues at coordinate 48,787 of CAHIKZ030000906.1, read as the reverse complement.
TGACAGAATTAATGTTAAATCAAATGTCAAATAAATCATTAACTTTCATAACCTAATCCAAATTTTACAGAAATATTAAGAGCTTCTTTGTTTAAATTGGGATAAGTATTGAAATGTGACTTCCATAGAATCAGTACACTACCTTAAACTTATAAAATCAATAATGCCAAGGAGATATAAAATTAACATTTGATATGATCGATTTTTTTTTAAAGTTATCATTAAAAAGATCTCATGCTTTGCTTGATAATCGGGAATGTTAATCAAGAAGCCAAATATTGGATTCTATTTTACATCAACATATTTGTTTTCCTGTAATTCCTGATAATTCACAGAAAGCACTTATTTTGTCGACGTGATAAAAATCTTAGTTGAAAAACTCAAAATTTGTTTGTCTTACAAAGTAATAAGAATGCAATTCTATATAAAGAACAATCAGTTTGTGCTTCAGACAAGATATAGGATATGATCTGTCTACCAGATTTCCTGATTGGTTCAACTGCCTCTTAATCCAGAGGTTGGTGCTACTAATCTTCTGTTAAAAAAAAAAAGATAAGTAATCTGAGATTATCAATAAATTCGCTTCATTTGGAAGAAACAAAAAAAATCTATTCAAAGAAAAATGAAAATGAATCAGCCCAAACATGTGTATGAACCTTGATAATTTTCTATAAAAATTAAAATAGAAAGAAAGGGAGAGAAAGAGGGGAGAGAAAAATTTATACAAAAATAATGGCTTTAAATTATATCACCTGTACCGAATCAGAAGTGTTGTTTTTTGTTATTTTTTATTTTATTTTATTTTTTGTTTTTGTTTTTTGTTATTTTTTATTTTATTTTATTTTTTATTTTTATTTTATTTTATTTTTTGTTTTTTGTTATTTTTTATCTTATTTTATTTTATTTTTTGTTTTTTTGTTATTTTTATTTTATTTTTAATTTATTTTTGTTTTTTTTTAATTTTTCATTTTATTTTATTTTATTTTTTGTTTTTGCTATTTTTATTTTATTTTAGTTTAGTTTTTGTTTTTGTTTTTTGTTATTTTTTATTTTATTTTATTTTTTGTTTATGTTTTTGTTTTTTGTCTCCTTTTGTTTTTCACTCCAAGCAAGACAATAAAGCCACTAAGACGCAAAGGGGTTACTGCGTGTGTGAGAGAATATGAGAAAAAATACTATTAAGCATAGAGAACAATAAAAGAACAGGAATTAAGAAAACAGAAGATAACAATTGACACTGAATTTAAATTTTTGAAGATCAAAAGATTTTGACTGGAAAGCAGAAAAGTCTGGAAGCCAGAAAAGTCTTCCACTGAGAAGTCTGAGAGAAGAAACTGTTACGGTTACATCTAGCCATTTCAGCTGTAAAATGGTAATATCTCGCAAATCTTGTACCGTGAAATAATTATTGAAGCGTTCATAATTTATAAATTTAAAAAGACAGATTTTTAAACCCTGACAAGAGATACTTATCCGAAAGTAAACATTATACACAAGCAAAATGCAAGATGCCTAAACATGTTATGATAATTACTTAAGTGTTCATTATTTAGCAAAATATCTCGAAACTGATTGTCATATGAATTACACTTGGTCTGATGATCTTTCCATTAAGTATAATAAATAAAATCAGTCTTAACCATTTTCACCATTATGTAAATGTAACACAAAAAAGACTTGATAAAAAATGTTCATAAGGCAGATAGGTCGGTTCTTTGAACTTAATGCTCGTTCACTAATTGCTCAAACGCGAATGATTATTTAATTCTTTCTGTAATTGATTAAACCTTATATAGCCGTTATTCTTTATTTTAAAGAGATTCTCAAAAACAGGATGAATGGTCATAGAAGGAAAACTAACCCTATTAAATCACGATCATTTACATTTGTTCAAAAATTGGAGACATCCATGAATATGAACGAGATATGACATTCATGTGATGTTTTATTTATTGAAAATGATGAACATTAACTATAGAATTAATCAAAATTACTTCTCTTATTAGGAACATTAATGAATGTTAATCTAATAACTGTAAACAATAAGACTAAAAAAATAGGATCGTGCCGGTTCGATCCCATATGCATTAGAAGATACGAATAGTCACTATAGCCATAATAAAATTTGCCTGCATCTATGATGTACTAAAACAAATTGACTTATTAATTGTCACTATAACACTGCAGACTACATTACTATTGTGTTTTGGTTTGGTTCGGCCTTGTGCCATATCTAAGCTACGCTTGGAAAATCACTTTGGGCACCTCGGCGTGGTGTAATGGTTAGCAAGTTTGTCTCGCTAAAACAATTACGACTGAGTAGAGAGTTTGATCCTCACTAGGTGTCCCATACTTTCGGCCTTGTGCTACATCTAAGCTACGCTTGGAAAATCACTATTGTGTTTTGGTTATATTATATATGCTCATTGTGGTAAAATTATAGTGTCAATAGGTAATATGTAAAATACATGTTATGAGGTCACACCTTCCAAACGTTTCCTCTATTTTTTTCCTTCTATTTGTTGACGTCATAATTTCACACTTCAAGTTATTATCAGAATTGGATGTGCTGTTGGTGGGATGGTTAGTGGCTCAGAACAAGAAATCGGCGAAGAGGTTTCGAATTCCAGTCGAGTTTCTCCACTTACTTTGTGTTCAAATTCTTTGGGGGGGGAATATGAATTCATCTCTCATCACGTCAGTTAAATAGCAAGTCAAACTGATTTCTTTGGCTATGACTGTCAACCAGGTTAGAAGAAAGTAAACTCTAAATTTAAGACAACATATTATATGACACATCGACACAATCTGGGATTTCGCAATATAATGATATATAAGTCGAGAGATTTTCTACAAATAATTTCAGAAAAAAAGCATATATGATGTCTTGAAACACCACATTTTTCTTATTAGGCTCCCAGTACTTACATATAGCCTAATTCAAAAGGACTGTAATATTACTTAAATAGGAAAGTTTTTTTGTTTTTTTTAAGGTATCTAGTAGTCTAATATTTACCTAAACTCAAAAGACTATCAGTACTTGGATCTAGACTATCTCAACTGGATTGTAATATTAAACGAAGGAAGATTTACATTTTAAAAAATGAGTTATCTAGTAGTCTAATATTTATCTAAACTGTGAACACTACCAGTACTTGCATCCAGCTTAACCCAAAAGGACTGTAATATTAAATGTAAATAAGATTTATATTTTAATAAATGAGGTATCTAGTAGTCTAATATTTATCTAGACTGTGAACACTACCAGTACTTGCATCCACCTTAACTCAATTGAATTGTAAACCCCAAATATGGAAGATTTATATTTAAAAAATGTGGCATTTAGTATTCTTATATTTGCCTAAAATAGTCTTTGGTGGTACTGATAATTTTTGAAGTAAAGACTATTAGTATTTGTCTCTCGCCTAACTCAATAGGACTGTAATATTAAATGTAAATGATATTCGTGTAAGGAAAATGAATTATCTAGTAGTCTAATATTTACCTAAACTTTAAAGACAGCTAGTATTTGGATCTAGTCTAATCCTGGAATATTAAATTTACTGGGTTGGGGTTTATATTTTCCCATATTACTTATTTTAAAAGGATAAATTTTAGTTATTTTTTATTTTTTTTATATTAGGTTGGTGCAAAAATAATGTCGTTTTTTGACGTTAAGTTGAACGTCAAAAACGACATTATTTTTGCACCAACCTAATATATTTCTATCATTTTATTAAATTTCCTATTGACACTTCTACAAATTATCATCTTCTCAATTCGATGTCATAAGTAACAATATTTTTTCACCTGCATCATAAACTCCCTTTGATGGAAATTAATAAAACTAATTTACTCAAGCGTTAAAAGTTTTTAATTTAAAATTGCGACAAAGTTTATTTAAAATGATTTTAATATTTTTTTTTAATCTAAATTGCTTTCTTTGATTTTCAAGCGAATAAACATTTAACACGAGTAGAGAAAAGAATATGTATTAAAATAAAATCCATATATAGGAAAGGTGGAAATATTCTCTTCCTTATACGGTCATTTTAAACTAACTTTTAAAATGATTTAATATTTAGGTAAGAATGTATAGCGTAGAATAAAGAATATAGGGCCAAATAAATATTAAGTTAGTTGAAACTATCAAATTTAAATTATTTATATTTAGATACATCTATATAATCTCTGATCAAATTCTTAATGCATATATAATACAGGGTTCTGAGTAGTTAATAAGGTTCGTGGATCTGCAATATTGTCTAACTAGAATGAAACAGACACATAATATTCAAAACTTGGAACACAGAAACATGCAGAAAAATATGTATCCATTAGGCCTCATTTCTACGGGTTGGGTATAGGATAAAATAAAGCTAGAAATAGTATTACTATTTTTTCCCCTTTACGTACGATGAATAAGATGAAGTTGGTTTGTTCCACCTGTGGTTTGAATTACGTCACAGGCAACTGTATATAGTTTTGAGTATTACAGGGAAGGAGATTAATTTAAAGGTAATGATGTAAGATTACGAAGGTCAACTTAAATTCATGTAATCAAAGTTCTCTCTCTGTCTCTGTCTCTGTCTGTCTGTCTGTCTGTCTGTCTGTCTGTCTCTCTCTCTCTCTCTCTCTCTCCTTATATATATATATATATATATATATATATATATATATATATATATGACGAAATATACTCTTAGGGTGTGCTATATTTATGGGATAAAGTGCTCAATATCAGAGATAGAGCGTGGGTAAATATAAAAGTGAACATTGAAATCAACACTTAGAGGCGACAGGCTGTTTCATGGTAAACGCAATCGTCAGGCCACCAACGATTGCATCTAGCATAAAACAGCCTGTCGCCTCTAAGTGATGACTTCAATGTTCACTTTTATATATATATATATATATATATATATATATATATCGTATGCGAGTTTATATGATCAGTTTTTTTACGCAAATAAATAGAGGGTCGTACTATACGTAGGTCATTTTTTTTAATAGGTTAAAACCATGCATTTTCTTTGATCGGTAGCACTATACACAGTATATTCATGCATTTTCGGTAACCTGATAGACGTACATTCTCGCAGTACCTTTGGCTACCCTTAAGGCTTAACAGTGCAGGTAACCCCCGTCCCACATTTATCCTTCTACCCGTAACCCAGAGTCTTTATTTCTGTTGCTACATGAACAGCAGAACTTCATTTACTACGTTGGCCACTTAAGATTTACAAATATCTTACATAAATGAAGAATTAACAATGTTTTTTTTTTTCTCTTTCTCTACTTTATGTTCATCTTTGTTCACGTGTTTACCTTACTGCTTTTCCAAGAACACCCTTTTTGTCTAATATCTATTGATACCTGTATCTGTCCCAGCAGTATTCCCTATTTTGTTTCACCTCTATTTATTAATATTTATTTTGATTTTATCTTATAATTCTCCGTTACATATTCTTAAATCGTTTGACAAGATTCTTCTTATGTACGCTAAGTGTGTTTTTGCTTTGTTTTTTTTCTCTCTCTCATCATTTTGGTGTAGCTTTGTAGAAAAATATGTCCAGGATAATGCCCAGTACTGCAATATTTAACTACAGTAGGCCCACTAGCATTGCTCTGAATCTGGGGTCGTATTATAAATGACCACGAAAAAATCAGGTCTTTCACGAAAAAATATTCAGGGTTCGCGCTGTACATGAAGTAGACATATAGGAATCTATCTATCTATCTATCTATCTGTCTATCTGAATGACTAATTTTATAAGTTTACAGTTCTGTTTTGTGAACAGGACCAATATTGATAATCGTTGATCAGGTATGAGAGTTTATCAGTGATCTTGTCTTAATATCTCTTCTTTCTTTCTTTCTTTCTTTCTTTCTTTCTTTTCATTATAATAATCATTCTATCCAAAAGTCTTTGGTAATTCATGCTAACCTTCATATGTTATAGTCTTCTGTATCACTTGAATATCTTTCTTTCTTTCTTTCTTTTTTTTTCTTTCTTTCTTTCTTTCTTTCTTTCTTCTTTTCATTATAACAATCATTCTGTCCAAAAGTCTTTGGTAATTCATGCTAACCTTCATATGTTATAGTCTTCTGTATCACTTGAATATCTTTCTTTCTTTCTTTCTTTTTTCTTTCTTTCTTTCTTTCTTTTCATTATAATAATCATTCTGTCCAAAAGTCTTTGGTAATTCATGCTAATCTTCATATGTTATAGTCTTCTGTATCACTTGAATATCTTTTTTTTTCTTTCTTTTTTCTTTCTTTCTTTTTTCTTTTCATTATAATAATCATTCTGTCCAAAAGTCTTTGGTAATTCATGCTAACCTTCATATGTTATAGTCTTCTGTATCACTTGAATATCTTTCTTTCTTTCTTTCTTTCTTTCTTTCTTTATTTCTTTCTTTCTTTCTTTTCATTATAATAATCATTCTGTCCAAAAGTCTTTGGTAATTCATGCTAACCTTCATATGTTATAATCTTCTGTATCATTTGAATATCTTTCTTTCTTTCTTTCTTTCTTTCTTTCTTTCTTTTCATTATAATAATCATTCTATCCAAAAGTCTTTGGTAATTCATGCTAACCTTCATATGTTATAGTCTTCTGTATCACTTGAATATCTTTCTTTCTTTCTTTCTTTCTTTCTTTCTTTATTTATTTATTTGTTTGTTTTTCTTACTATCTTTTTGTCTTTCTTTCTTTCTTTTATTTTACTTCTTGCTTTATTTATTTATTTATTTTACTTTCTGCATAGCCTCTGTTATTTTTATTAAGTTTCTGTATTAAGTTTATTTACGTAAATTTATATTTAACATGTATATCATATACTATATTTTCTCAATAATTTCAGATCCCAAAATAATGATGAGATATTAGACGTCAAGGCCTGTAGAATTCCCTTACGTACGGCATATCTCGTAATACTATATTCTATTCCTTAAGCAAATGTGATAATATAAATAATCACTAATTTTCTTTAATTGACTGTAAATTACAGTTTAATAACATAGTAAATTTACTGGGTCAATTTATTGTCTTTTCTTAATATGCTAAATTTATAAATATCAAAAATCATGCTTTTATCCGTTCAAGCTCAAATATACACTAATCACGATTACATAAGCCTGTATTTAAATATTCTAATAACCATTAAAAGTAGAAATGTGTTATTTGCGTCAAATCCTGTTTTTATTTCAAAGATGTTGTTAATTTATCTAATAATAGTACGAATTCATTAATTTTATAAAACTATTCAATTACGCGGTCTATGAGCTGAGAAAAATAAAGTTACACTAGAAGTTGTCTAGCTCTTTAAAATTTTTGTATAAGCAAAATTTTCAGAAAGACTTCTATTTTCTAGTTATTTTTGTCATTATGCTAAGCCTTCTTGAATTTCTTACTCTGCACTAGTTACACAGAACTGATAATAAGAAAAACATTTGCAAATTTTTGTAATGTATTAATAATAATAATTAACTCAACAAACCTAATATTTTTCCATTTGTTTAAATAAGTCGTTACAGTTTTAAGAAAATCTAATGAAAAAATATTTTGAAATATTTAGATAATTCCATTAAAAAATGTAGACCTCCATTTGACTAGTTTGTAGTAATGCGAAATGGCAGACGACAACAATGCTTATCATAAAGAACGCTGTAAGTTTTTTTTAACTTCCGGCTGAATTTTAACAAGTCTGCTATAAATTCTTCCCTTAGAAACATAATGAATTTAAAAAAGATTCTTTATCTGCTGGAACGTTGCTTGTATATGGCAATTTTAAAAATTTGAATTAAAGATAACTCAGATTAAATATTAAGATATGCTTTTAAAAAAATTCTTATGCAAATTAAATGTTACCGCTTATGTTAAAAACGCCACTCTTTACTAATCTCTTTTTCTCTCTCTCTCTCTCTCTCTCTCTATATATATATATATATATATATATATATGTATGTATGTATGTATGTATGTATGTATATATAAATTTAGTCTTGCGCGCGTTTACAAGCGTAAAATTCACCAACAAATTGCGTATTAAAATTATTAGTAATAACTTAAAATTGCCTAATTAAATGTAATGTAACACTTATTACTCTGTGAAATATAAATCTTCTTTTTTTTTTTATTTTTACTTAATTTTAAATTAAAAACGCCTAGTGGATTAAAGTGTTGGTTCGTGAATTTGGTGACATAGTAACTTTAAGTTCAATCCCAGGGCTGAGTTTTACATACTCAAACTTAGTAGAAACTGAACTAGCAATAAATGGAAGTTCTTTTTTTTTAATTTAAAAAAAAATGTAAAAAAATGAAAAAAACAAACTGAGCTAACAATAATTGATACTTCAATTTTTTTTTTAATTTAAAAAAAATTAAAAACTGAAAAAGTGAATTATCAATAAATGGCAATTATTTACAATTTTTTTTAATTTAAACTATATAAAAAAAACAAAAAACAAACAAGCTGAACTAACAATAAATGGCAGTTCAATTTTTATTTTTAGTTTAAAAATATGAAAGAAAAAATGAAAAGGAAAAGCTGAACTAACAATAAATGGCAGTTCCAAAAAAAAAAAAAAGACAACATAACATATGCCTAGACATTTCTAGGGAAATGAGAACAATGTATTCCCATAGATTAAATAACGGGATCATATTGAAATTCCCTAAAGGTTACCCGGATCGACAGTCACATTTGAAGAAGGCAGATGGGAACAACCGAAACGTTAATGAGTACAAAGGTGAGGATTTTAGTCTGGATGTAAATAATGTATATTAAACTCTATAAAGATAATTTTCTATAATTATAATTGTGAATAAAATTACCTTTATATACTCATATGAATAGTTTTCAATAAATTCCTTGTTATTTCTAAACCTGTTTTAGAAAATAAAAAAGGCAATGATAAACGAAATCATTATGACAACTAACATCAAAATCGACACAAATTTGATAAAATTAACACTCATTAGAGCTACCTAGGTCGTATTTAAATACCTGTGTCTAAACTAATAAGATATATTGCTTTACCGAATTAATTTCAACAGTAGATTATAAAAGAAATTAAATGTACATGGTCCAATACCTTGATTTTCTTCAGTTTGATTTTAAAATTATATTCAAAAAACTATTTTTACAATATTTTTGTAATATTGTAACACTATAACAAAAAAAGTGTAACAATATTACAAAAATAATGTAAAAACTATTAATGTAGCCCTGCAAATTTTATTGCCTATCAAGCGAAATCTTTTTTAATGTTATGTCTCATCATGACGTAGGCGATCATGTCTCTCCAAATGTTTCTCTTTTTCTTTAATAACTTCTTGTGAAAGATAGTGGGGTGATTTACCATTGTCTTCGCCACGATTTTGAATATATAATCGTCTTTCTCCTAAACTAGGTGCCACCAAGGTGTGGGGGTGGGGTGGTCGTCCGGGAGTGACAGATTCATATTTTTCTTAAGAGTATTTGTGCGAAAGTGAACGCATAAGACTAAACTGGAACTTGAAAGTGGCTTGTTGATTCAACTTTCAGTGCAGATAATCGTTAGTCTACCCTTACATTATTTTGGAAGACTAAACGAAATAAAAAAAATAAAACCCTTTTGGAGTACTAAATGAAATTAAATAAAATCCTTTTGGAGTACTAAATTAAATAAAATCCCTTTGGAGGATTAAATGATATAAAATAAAATCCTTTTGGAGGACTAAATGAAATTAAATAGAATCATTGTGGAGAACTAAATGAAATAAAATAATATCCCTTAGGAGGACTAAGTGAAATAAAATAAAACCCTTTTGGAAGACTAAATGAAATTAAATAAAATCCTTTTGGAGGACTAAATGAAATTAAATAAAATCCTTTTGGAGGACTAAATGAAATTAAATAAAATCACTTTGGAGGACTAAATGAAATAAAACAAAATTCTTTTGGAGGATTAAATAAAATCATTTTGGAGGACTAAATGAAATTAAATAAAATCCCCTTGGAGTACTAAATGAAATTAAATAAATTTTGCCAAAATCCTGCTGCCGAATTCATACAATGTACATGTATAATTTTCACAGACGTTCATGAAAACTAATTAAAGCATTTTTATCGGAAATATACTTCATATACAACGGACATAGCAGAGTATTGGCTATATTTTAGTACTGTAATTATTTACGTTCAATATGCAATTTTCTTCCAAATTTTAAAACTAGTCATATACGAGAACTAGACATAAACGTTTTCCCGCCAAGGACTTCGCCATATTGATCAGTTTTATTAATAGTAAAAACTAATTAATATTTAACTATGAGTTAAATCATTAATCAAGTAATGCATTTTTTAATGAGATTTACTCATATAGATATTAATCAATCTTTAGTCTGCTTCACTGCTGTGTATGTCAAAGTTCGTCATCATGACAGTTTCATGTATGTTATCAGCGTAAGAGATATTTTATTATCTTCGATATCGTCACTGTCCACCGAGTCATTTTGTCCTTCTTCCTCAAAATAGGAACACCAATTCTGTTTTACCCTGTTAGCGAAATTGCCACAAGCTACTGGAATATATGTTTCTTTATAAGTTTTTTCTCCTAGTGTTTTTTTTTATTTTTATTTTATTTTTTTTTGTCGCAAGCTTGTTGCATTTTTATATGAACATATCCGTGTGTTTATTCTAAATGCTGTATAAATATTGTGTTGCAAAACCTAATACACAGTATATAAATTCTTACTTTCATTCGATAGAGAAAAAGTTGAACAAATGTTAAATTTAGGTTAAATTTTAAATTATAAAACTCAGTGCGCAATATACACGAGAGAACATCACAGTCAAGGTTGCGATGCGTTGTATACTCGAATGTGTATTATACACAAATAGGTATTATACAAAAATATTAATTATAATAATAACTCCCTTGTTTTGACATACGAAAAAACTATAAAAGTTCGCACGTAAACGTTTAACTCTTGTGAATATCAATACTGACACTAATGCAATAATGTATTTCTTAAAGAAATACACGCACACACACACACACACACACATATATATATATATATATATATATATATATATATATATTTCACTTGTAAAAGGAACCATATATAATACAATACAAACTACAAACAAAAATGTTATTGATCAAAGATTACAACTTCTGATGGCTACTTCGATTAAAAAATATAGCTAATAATTTTCAAAAAAGGATTTTTTTAATAAAAGTTTCCACATAAATTGATGACAATTCAGCAACAATATTTTTTTCAGTTTAGTAACGGTTTAGGCTTACTCATCAGTAAGTCTTCCAAATAATAGGTAAAGAATATGAAAATTAATTTACACAATTGGTAACTAATTGATTACTTTTATGGTGGAATACTTAACCGAATGTAACTCAAGTAAATGGTTAACTTTAACTTGATTAAATAATTTTAACAGATCCTTAAAATTGAAGTTAACATATATTAACTGATGCTCCTCTTCCCAAGGGCATCTGTGCGAAAATGAATGCAACTGACTAAACGGGAATTTGAACCCGAGTCGTCGATTCCGATAACATCTAAGTTGCGTGCATACGTTTCTATTAAAATTATGGCCCCTTTAATAATCGAGAAGAGACGTTTTTCTATAAAAAATTTAGGTGTAAATTTGTAAATTTAAAGATAATTTTTTTCCACCTAAGAAGGCATGAATTTATATAGTTACTTACTAAAGTAACAAAGAGAATGGGTCAAAATATACGACAGGGTTTTAGAAGACACATATAACATGATGTATACTAATGACAAAGGTGGATTGTCACGACAACCAAGACAGTAGATGTGAAAGAGACCGCTGTCGGCTTAACAAGAGCTTAGCAGTCAGCAAGTAGATGCTTAGCAGGGAGTCGTTAAACCAGAAGGCAGGGGAGGAGGTTGAAAGAAAGGAGCTAACCAGCAGGTTTTGTTGATGTATCACATAGGGGTTATGACAAGAAAGCAAGCTGGGCAGGTTTGTTTAAACGGGGTTAAATTTACAAGCAAACGAACAAATCAGCTCCTATGTTTGGTTTTCTCCATTGAGAATTAAAATAGGTTTCAAAATAATTATTTGTTTATCCGTTTCTCCTCCAACTCTTCTTATTTTTTTCTTCAACAACATCAGTTTCATCCCCCAATGTATAATTCAACATCTATTTTTTTTTTGTTTTTCGACTCATTTATTTTGAATTTAAAAGAAAAATATTTTTGTTTTTAATATGAAGCCAGTAAGTACTTCGCTTTATAAATTTATTTTTAAAATACCTATGTCCATTTTCGATGACTTTTTACACCCAAATATACCAAAATTTCTTTTTCAAGCTATCAAACTATATTTTATTTATATTGATAAATTTTCAGCTTTAAAAGGGTTTCAGGACTTAATTTCTCAATATTAGGAAGCCAGCATTGTTTAAAATAAAAAACAAACAAATTAATATTATTTTAAATTTTGTTGTTATTTTATGTTATTTCCTCGGGTACAAGGGGTTTGGGTTTAAATCTCTCCGAAATGTTATTTCGGTCCATGAATTTTACTGTAGTTTGGTGGTCAGAAATTAAGATGAAAGAAATAGTAGTAAAAACTAATAATAATAATAATAATAATACTTGATGAAAAGATTATAACTAAAAGGTGTAAAAAATATTAAAATAATTTTCATGGATTATTAATAACTGACATTGTTATATCTAATTCATACAACGTAAAATTCTTGCTACATGAGTAAGAGAAAAATATAATGGAAGAAAGAAATAGGAGTTTAAAATGTATAATAGTTGACGGTAGTGCTTTTAAGAAATTCAAATACTATATAAGACTATTACTACGTTTTGTTTTTTTTTGTTTTTTTTTAAGCAACTCACCCCAAGCAAAGCAGGAGTTCCACTAGCACGCAAGGGATTACAGAGAGTGAGAGTAAGAATAAAGAGGAGTGTCTGGGAAAAGGATAGAGAAAGACAGGGATCAAGATCAAGGCATCAGAAGATGTCGATTGGCATTACATTTGAATATTGGATGATTATAGCTATCAGGGAAGCAAGTGATAGGAACGGAGTTCCACTGACGGGAGGTGCGAGATAAGAAGCTGTTGGAGTAGAAGAGATGGATACATTTAGTCGTTTCGACAGTGAAACGGTGGGACCGAGATGCCAACCTAGCTTAAATTCATACAGTTTAGGAACCAGTTGCTATGAAAATATTTGTAGGAAAGACAGAGTGACAATGTGACTGTAGATGGGATGCCAGATCAGGACCTATCACGTTGCACATCCGTCTCTGGATTTTGTCGATGACCTCGAGATGAACAGCGAGAGCACCAGACCATATAAGCAGCAGTATTTAATGCAAGGACGAATGGTTGAAATGTAAATTTGAAGGATGAACACAGGCGACAAAAAATCTCCTGGCAAAAGAAGTGGTTTAAAATTAAGGGAAATATGATGAAAAAATATTAGAAAAAATCTGTATAAAAAATAATTAGAATCCAATACTTGGTACCATAATTATAGAAAAATATATTTTTCTTTGTTACAGAGTTAAAAGATAATATTCATAAATTTTCTATTGAGAAAATTGTAGTGTTTTTGTTTGATTTGTTTTTTAATAATTTCACCCCAAGCAAGGCAATAAAGCCACTAACATTCAAGTGAGGTTACTGAATGTGAAAGAATAAAAAATGTTATTAAAAAGATAGAACAAAACAAAAAAAAAAACATTAAGACGACAGAAGATAACGATTGACATCGCATTTAAATTTTTGAAGATCAAAGTTGACTGGAAAGCATGAAGCTGGAAGAGAGTTCCACAAGAGAGAAGTGCGAGAGAATAAACTATTAGCATAGAACTTACGGTTACATCTAGCCATTTAACCTGTAAACTGATGAGACGTAGTTGCCAATCTAGTAATGCCTTCCAAATGCATGCACCAATTAATAATGCCCCAAGTAATAATGCACCTAATAATAATGCCCCAAATGATAAGGCTCCAAATAATAATGCCCCAAATGATAAGGCTCCAATTAATAATGCACAAAATAATAATGCCCCAAATAATAAGGCTCTAAATAATAATGCTCCAAATAATAATGCCCCAAATAATAATGCCCAATTAATAATGCCCCAAACAATAATGCCCCAAATAATAATGCTCCAATTAATAATGCTCCAAATAATTATGTACTAATTAATAATATCCTAAATAATAATGCCCCAAATAATAATGCCCCAAATGATAATGTTTCATTTAATAATGCGACATATAATAATGCCCCAAATAATAATGCTCCAATTAATAATGCTTCAAATAATAATGTTCCAAATAATAATGCTCCAAATAATAATACCCCAAATAATAATGCTCTAAATAATAATGCTCCAATTAATAAAGCTCCGATTAATAATGCCCCAAACAATAATGCTCCAATTAATAAAGCTCTAATTAATAATGATCCAAATAATAATGCTCCTAATAATAATGCTCCAAATAATAATGCCCCAAATAGTAATGCTCCAAATATTAATGCTCCAATTATTAATTCCTCTAATTCATAATGCCGTAATTAATAATGTTCCAATTAATAATGCTCCAATTAATATAAAATATAACATCAAAATTCTACCCTATACGACAAGTGCTAATTTTAACCTCTGCCACGTCCAGACTGAAGGAAAATAGTATTTTGTAAAGTCAAATGCTAATTCTCTTTCTCTAACACTTTTTATATTTGTCTCTGTCTGTCTGTCTATCTCTCCCTCTCTCTCTATGTCCCCCCCACCTCAGCGATTATTAAATACATTCTTTGGGATGCTTTTGTTGCTGCAACAGAATTCTGACCTATCCATTCTACAACCTTCTTTTCTCATGAGCTGCACATCCCAAGAATACTGCAAAATGAGTCGACTGATACCTTATATTGTTATTGTGAATAATATAAATAGGCCCATTGCCTGTGTGTTTTGAGTTAGGACGTCTTTTAAGATAAAGGGTCGCGAATGAGAATTAGTACACTGAATTTAATACATTTCATTTTCATAGTAGTGGAAACAAATATTTTTCAGTGGCGGGGAAGGCTTCCACTTGGCGATGTACCTGAATGTGAACAATCCGAAAAGTAAATACATATTGATAATTGATCTTATATATATATATATATATATATATATATATATATATATATATATATATATATATAATGAACTCTCCTGTCGGTTTCGACGTATGAGGACTTGCCAGCTTATTGATTCAGTTATAAAAGTTTATGCGCTAATCTTAAGTGGCATTTTAGACCCGCTAGTGATTTATAAAAGAGGCCGCATATGGAGCAAGTGTGAGGATTGTGAGATGGGATCACTGTTAGATTGGTTGACCTTTTAGATCTTATATATATAGGATGTTTCTGCTAGATTCTCTGTTTAAAAAAAAAAATAGATAAAACAGTATCTATGCTAATATTTATTTGTAGAAATTGTACTAAAATACTTTACTGTTAGACTTTCCATGAAATATTACATGAATTTCAAATTTACATATTCCCGTATTTCTTCATATACGCGGACATTTGAAGGATTTCCTTAATGAAATTATATAGAACTATGAAAATACTTTTCAATTTCTAACCCAAAAAAACGACAGAAAATGGTAGTGATAATGATAAAATTAGTGTTAATGTAATGGTAAAATTAATGGTAATGTAATGGTAAAATTAATGTTAATGTAATGGTAAAATTAATAGTGAAAGTACTGCTTTCCCTACAGGAAACATTCGGCATTCATTGACCAAACAGTTGCAGTTACTGTCAGTTAAAATTTATAATATATATATATATATATTAATTAGAATTCTCAAGGCCACTAACTCTTATCACTCTTTCGAGTGCTAAAATGAGTTTCCTTCCAAAGCTTTTGGTTTTGGTAATGTTGAATGTCAACAGTTTGATTATATCATTATTTTCACGTCTAGTTAAATATGTTAGGCATTTTTGTTGTTGCTGCTGTTGGAAGATTTCATGTGGTTTTCCGTTATTTGGTAATGCATTTTGTGATTTTGTAAAGTCGCTCTGAGAAAGGATCGTTATCTAAGATTTTTTAAAAATATTCTTTTAAAGCCATAAATACTCAAAAATAGTTTAACAATTCTAAAGAAGTTGGATGACATGCATGACATTCATATGACAGTCATGATCTGATAAGACTAAGAACATGATATTCATATGAGAGTTATGATCTGACGAAACTATTTAAGAGAATGACATTCATATGAGTCATGATCTGATGAGACTATTTAAGATGGCATTAATATGAGAGTTATGATCTGATAAGACTATTTAAGATCATGACATTCATATGAGAGTTATGATCTGACGAAACTATTTAAGAAAATGACATTCATGAGTCATGATTTGATGAGACTATTTAAGACCATGAATTGAGCTTTGGTTTGTAGTATCTTATGTGTTAGGCAAAAGTAAGCCTGGTGAAACCTATCCAATATTAAACTTCCTTAACACCTGTACTAAATTTCTTACAACTGATTCATACACTGAGGTGTTTAAAGTGTTTAGTATTTATAAGTTTCCCACGGGAGAGTAATGGATAGCGACTCGGAGTTCGAATTCCAGTAGAATCCATTACATTCACTTATATGAAAGGTATGAATCCTCTTCTATGGGTAAATAGTAGGACAGACCGGATTCTATAGCCTTGAATGGCAACTGGTCTACCGCAGAAAGAAATGGCAACCTACTGCGGGAAAAATCTGCTTCGTCAATCATGTATCTTTCGATACATGATCGCCTAAGCGTGTGTCACGCATAGCACATAACTGACTGACTATATTGGCGGCTAGGTCTCGTTATTTTATAATTGAAATTGCTAAAGATGTAACCGTAATTTCAATGCTAACAGTTTATTCTTTCACACTTCTCGCCTGTGGAACTCTTTTTTCAGATTCTTGCTTTCCAGTCAAGTTTAATCTTCAAATATTTAAATGCAATGTCAATCGTTATGTTTTGTCTTCTTAATTTCTATTTTTTTAGTGTTTCTCGCTGCACAGTAATGTTTTTATTAGGTTATTTGACATGCACTAAAACCCCTGCTTGCTAGTGGCTTTGTTGCCTTGTTTTATGTGAAATGTTTAATTTTTTTTTAATTGTGCCATCACTATTCTCATTCTAATTCTGGATAATACTTTTAGAAAGATTTTTATCTGAAGTTCTAATTCTTGAAACATTTGGTATATTGTGTTTATTTTCTGTTCAAGATAATTATTGCACCAATAAACACAGAATAATAACAATAAGTTATATCCTGTTAATTCACCTCTGCAAGTTCTCCACTGCCTTAACCGGGTATGAACTCCCAGCTCTTTCGGTCCTGTCACTGGATCTAACCAACGCTTTTATCCACTGTGCCATGTGTCCTTAAAAATAACATGGTACAGTGGATAAAGGCGTGGAAAATTTGGACATGTGAATTAACAGGAGATAACTGATAACTGACATTCATTAGACATGGCACGTGGAACTAGAACAGTTTACCCCAGTGAGCGAAATAAAGGGTTCAGTTTGACATTCTCACCACCTGAAGAAAGCCGGAGCGTACAACGGCCGAAACGTTGTGATAAATATGGCAACAAAGATGAGGATAATAGTCCGAATAATGTAAATGATGTATCAGGAATATCAGTTGAAATTTCTGGTGCATATACTGAGGAAAGAAGACTTGGAAAATTTGATACTCATAGGAGAGATTGAAGGCCAGAGAGACAAGAAATCAATGCATAACTTGCATAGTGAGCTTGAGTAAATGGATAGATTAGGAGAGATTATGAAATGACAAAATTTACTAAGTGTCACAAAGGGCAGGAAATAGTGGAGAGTCATGATCTCCTATGTCCTGAGAGGACACACGGTACATAAAAGAAGAACACTTCGTGACCTAGCTTACTATCATGTTGATTTCTTACAGTGTAATGTTTTACTTCCCACTCCTTCCATCCTCCTATCTCTCTTAGAACCCCAAACATTTACACCCACCCATACAACATAGTTTTCAGTAGCTACTGATGGTTTAATCTAAAGACTGCGTGACAGAAATTCTCATTAATACCCCAGCACCTTCCTCGGTGTTGTCGTTAAATTCGTTTGTTCCAGTATCTGGATTGTCTTAATTTAAAAAGCAATTCCCAATGATCCAACAACGTTTGGTGCTACTTTTAAACTTAATATTACAGAATATCTTTAATATATTAATTTTCGTCGTAATGCAAATATTGGGCGAGTATGTATTTATAAATATGTACGTATTTATATAAGTGTAGATAGCCGGTTATCGATGCGGAAAGTGCACTCAGCGAAATGAATTCAAAATCTAGCCTTGACTACTGTGTTCAATTTGACCAACTGCCACTAAGAAAGGAGTATAAATTAACTCGTTTTCATTCTGCATATATGAGTTAAATTGTAGTGTAAATTGGGTCCCTCTGTAGTGGATTACCAGCCTAAGAGAAAAAAATATTAATTAAAAACCTTGAAGGAGACAATGGAAGACCACTCCACTATCTTTCCCATGAAAATATGGAAATTTATAAATAATAAAGAAACGGTATATTTGAAGATCCCCAATCGTGTATGTCATGAGGGATTATATCATTAATATATATGCAGAGAATGCATATTTTTCTAATAAGATTTTTCGAAAATTCAGGCCGGTAGAGGGAAACAATTAAATATACTGTTTAATAAGTAAAAACAGGCATCTACTCAAATATGGGTATCAAATAACATTTTAAACAATATATATTGTTGAAACTTGACTAATGCATGGAATAATAATGCAACACAAAATGTACTTAGAACAAAATGTATTGAAACAAGAAAGTATACACAATATTTACATATAGTCTTTTGTATATTCCTGGTAAGACCGTTCCTGGAGAATGTGTTGACTGAGTCGCAGTCGGGCAGAGTCTCTGGTTTAATCTCTTGATTCCCCTCCTCTCTTCCCGGTACCAACCATATTTATATGGTCGGTACTCCACTATGCAAATTAGGTGGATCCTACCACAACAATATATATATATATGTGTGTGTGTGTGGCCGAAAGATTGCGGTGAAGCATAAAACAGACTGTCCCCTCTTAGGGTCGTCCTTTGTGCCTACTTTTATATTTTATATTTACATACTTTTTATCTCCGAGATTAAGCACTTTTACCCATAAATATAGCTTACTTTAAAAATGTATTATTATTATTATTATAAGAAATATAGTTTTAAGATGTGATATATTTATGGGATAAAGTGCTCAAAATCAGAGATAGAGCGTATGTAAATATAAATATAAATGTGAACATTGAAGTCAACACTCAGAGACAGGTTGTTTTCATGCTAGACGCAATCGTCATTGCGTCTAGTATGAAACAGCCTGTCGCTTCTGAGTGTTGACTTCGATGTTCACTTTTATATATATATATATATATATATATATATATATATATATATATATATATATATATATATATTATATTTATTATTACAAGAGGTTATAATAAAAAAACATTTTTAAATTGCTACAAAAAAGCTTTCATGTTTCAATACTAGGATTGTACTTCATCAGGCGATGGTAGGTAACTGGTTATAAAATTATTTTTTAGGAAATTTAAAAGCAAATTGTTACCCTTTTTCCAAATGTATATATATATATATATAAATATGTATGGGGGTGTTCCAAAACATGTAATCTATGTAAGAGTCGTTAATGCAAGCAGCACAGATTCTTCGAGGGCAATCTTAAGAATACACTTAAAAGGGTCAACGTAGATACTGACACCTTATGTCGAAGAATTTGACAACAACTGAGTTGCTTACATTGAGCTGAAATGAACTGGTAGATATTTAGAAGACGTCAAACTAGCTGCCTCGATGGACGTGCTCGTTATCATGATTCTAGCAAAGAATGTGTTAATTTATTTGCTTAATTCATATTCTGATAAGATCTGAAATATTGCATTGATAAGAGTCATATGAATAAAATACTGTAATAATAAGAATCATATAAATTCATAACGAATATTATATAATAAGTTAACGAAAGTCTGTAGCATTAATATTTTCGAGTTAAGTCAATAAAACTGATTTCCAAACAATAATAATCTTACTTATTATAAAACCCAGGTTGTGTGTGTCTGTACGTTTATATATTCGATCGGATTTCCTACATTTTTCAACTGATTTCAACAAAAATTCACAGGACTGCGTAAAATTACCTTGCGGTGGTTCTGACAGCGCCAAAAATTGGAAAAACACAATTGTCTTTGCACGAAATCAATTTGAAAACACGATAAAACACGATTCTGTCGCCAGAATGAAAGGGGGACTACTCATATCGAGTTATACTTATTATAAAATCCAGGTTGTTTGTGTGTGTGTGTGTGTGTGTGTGTGTGTGTTCGTTTATATATGGGATCGGATTTCCTACATTTTCAACCGATTTCAACAAAACTTCACTTTTTTTTTGCAGGTAGTGTTTCTTATTGTCTTGCACATTTTTTTTTTATTTTTACATTCAGAATGCTTTAAAAAAATTCCATTTACAAGACAATTGTTTATAATAAAATTCTATTCAATCAGTAGACTCATAACGATTGAAAAAATGTGTTTGTTTGAGTTTGGGTTTGACCAATTCGTAAAAAACAAAAAAAAAAAACAAAAAAAAAAAACTAATTAAGACATGCATGTCCGTCAACCTTAAACAATAATCTTTGTCAATTTTATTTTTCAGTCTTTATGATGGTCGATACTTGATCAATCTCTTACTGTTACATCCCCGGGCAATGCCGGGCTCTACTGCTAGTAAATAATAAAACACAAAGAACCTATCCCGTGAATCCTTACATAATAAAAAAATGTTTCATGTTGTAGAATGCATATTTAGAAAATATATTTAACAACTTAAACAATAGAAACTGTTACATAGAAAAATAATTTCTTTTTTTTTATTCGTTTTTGGACAGAAATATAATGATTCATATTTTATCACTCAAAGTATGTATGCAGTGATTCTTTTATCTTTATATCTTTTCTTTTGGTTTTCCATTATATAAAAGATATCTTGATGGTAACCGCAAAAAAGTGCATCATGGAACTAATTCCAGTGTCTGGTATATTATTGCTTGTGACAAGATATCCTGTATAGTAGAAAAATCAATTTTAGTCTCAACCCAGATGTTTCGCCAGTAGATTTTGTCACGAATGATGTTATCTGAGAAAACAATCAAGAAAATATGGCTCTCGTCTACCTCACCCCCAAATGTCAAATCTAATGACCCGTCAAGAGCAAAACATTATTATTATACGAAATGAACATAGTTAAATCATTAAAAATAGTGTCACCTTTTTTCTTGTACTATTTTCAAGGTGATAACATAGAATTGAAACTATAACAATTCTTTTGCCGGTTGTTTGACCAATTGGTCTATTTATTTAATTGTTTGATAGTGAGAACACTATCGAAGTATACAGAAAGAAATGTATGAATTCAAGTGTTCTAAAGTTACAGATCCGGTTTCAAGCATAGGTCTTTGATTTCCCAACAGCTACAACTGAAATAAAACGTGAAAGGAAAAATGATCGAATTTGTTTCTTTCTTTCCTGTAGGTCGAAATTCTTTTCTTACTTTGACATGGCCAAGTGTGATGTGGGTCACTTGAACTATTAAGTGATTTTTCTTCGCAGATAAACGCCTAACGATGAGGCAAAAAAAAAAAATACAATGTGTCTTCACTGACTGAAAATGAAACGTTATTCAACTTTGTGTTCACATTTTTTTCAGCAATTAATATCTCCCTGGCGATTGTGAGTCTGCAAAATGAAAAACCGATATTTAAACCATCAACAATCATTCGAACGAAGACGACAAAGAATTAGCAAAACTAAAATTATTTATTACAGTAAAAAAATATATTAATAAACAGCCACGTACACGAATACGTCTTTCTTTAGTAGAGATATATTTGAAAGGATGAGAGAAAGAGAGAGGTTACTCGAAATTTTCTACACCCTTGTTAAAAACGTACCAACTGCTAGCTGTGACGAACATATATTTTCCATAATTCTCTTTGGGTTAATAATAATATCTTCATTATAGTTTTACAATCAACTTAAGGCAACGAGATAAGCGTCTTCTTAGCAATAAGAATATCAGCGTTTGACGTGACGTTTAGCTGACGAAATGTTTCATAATCTTATTTGTACCTCTTTTAATCTCTACCCTCACATTCACCCTGAAACTACCTTCCTTCATTGCCAAAAAAGAAAGTGTGGGGTGGGTGGGGAGAGGGTTATCCCAAAGCAGTGACTTGGCCTTTTTGAAAGTTGAGCAATCGGCACGCTAGCGTGACCCTAGTAGCTAGCACTTGACTGACCTGTCCCACGTCGAAACCCCAAACCAGACACAGGTGTTTAAGGCGTGAACGAAAAGGACGGCGACTGGATCGAATGACCGGTGGTGTGGACATGACATGAAACCATCTGGACAAAGTGACAGTGCTAACGCACGATACGACTTTGTAAACTGCGAAATGGGTTGGTTGAAATTTGCATTTAATTTTAGAAGCTGGTTATGACAGTTTAAGGACCATTTAACTTTCTTTCTATTCGCCTTTCTAAACAGATTGAAAGAAAGATGATATCTTCTCTCACCCCCCCAAAAAAAACAAAAACAAAAACAGAGAAGGACATAAAAGTCTGTGAAAGAAACAAATTTATTCCTCTTCAAAGCTGCTAATTAAGAGATGTCAACAATATAAAGAATCGTCTACTAACACCCACCCACGCACCTCCACCCACCAAATATGTCAGGTGATAATTCACATTTTGTTGATGTTTATATCCCTCGAGAATCACTATTTCTACTCATCGTCATGATGTCTTTCTTTATCGTTGAGTTATGCTAATGAGCTTTACCAACTCGACACTTAGATTTGAAACAGGGAGTTTTGGATGTTTCAGCTGTATCCGCTTTTTACACCTTTCTGGAATAGATAAATAATTGCAAACTCGAACCCAATTTAGCATTACTAGTAAATAAAAATAAACCTATCTACGTTAAAATATTCTGATAACTTTATCAATTTATCACTAAAAACTCCTATCATTTTATCACGAAATAGTCCTAACAATTTATCACTAAATATTCTCATCAATTTATCACTAAATACTCCTATCAATTTATCACTAAATACTCTTGTCAATTTATCACTAAATACTCCTATAATTTATCACTAAATAGTCCTAACAATTTATCACTAAATATTCTTATCAATTTATCACTAAATACTCCTATCAATTTATCACTAAATACTCTTGTCAATTTATCACTAAATACTCCTATCATTTATCACTAAATAGTCCTAACAATTTATCACTAAATATTCTTATCAATTTATCACTAAATACTCCTGTCTGTTTATCACTAAATTCTTTATCATTAGGAATTAACATTTCTAAAAAATACTGGGAAAGAAAAAAAAAATTAAGCGTTACAAAAAATTAACCGTATTTACGTTTATATATTTTCCGATATTTATATCTGAAAAAGAACAAAAGAAATAAAAACTTTACTTTTCCCTTCAGTTTTGGGCGATCATGACTCTCCACAACTTCCTATCATTTGTAGCTATATGAAATTATTTGTCCCCATTTCTATTCTTTCACCAATATACACACTCTCATCAGTTAGTTTGTTCGATGTCTTCTCTCTTGCCTTCAATATGCCCCGTGAGTGTCAAATTCTCCGAATCTTCTTTCCTCTTTATACGTTCCAGAAATTTCAATTTCTGATTCTAAAAACTAGTGCACTTTTTGTTTTCGTTTTTATTAAAATTTCTCCGATACTCGCTTCGTCTCAGAATTTGCTGCAGAATAACGTCTATGTCGCTTCGAATCTCATCTTTATCTGTGAGAAAATTATTACGTAGCAGTTCAATTCACTTCACTTTGTTTCCGAAGAAGTTTTTTTCCTGATTCTTAATACCTTTCTTAGCTTTTGGAAATCATATTAGTCAATCGGTGCCACATTTTCCAAA
This sequence comes from Acanthosepion pharaonis, assembly GCA_903632075.3. NCBI lineage: Eukaryota > Metazoa > Mollusca > Cephalopoda > Sepiida > Sepiidae > Acanthosepion > Acanthosepion pharaonis. The sequence goes on along the minus strand of CAHIKZ030000906.1, from coordinate 24,675 downwards.
CACTACCCGAATAGTTTAAATCTTGTACCTGTTTGATTCTGATATTTGCAACCGTATCTCACACCTTGAACTATTTCTCTTGTTAACAACCACTTCTTTAGTAGCTGCCTATATTTCTGAGATGAGGCGATATTTACGCTATTTACATTATTCGGACTATTGTCTTCATCTTTGTCGCCATATTTATTACAACGTTTCGGCCGTTGTACGCTCCGGCCTTCTTCAGATGGTTGGAATATCGAACTGAACCCTTTATTTCCCCAAGGACATGTGGCACAGTGGATAAAGGCGTGTAAGTTCAATACCTGGTTAAAGCAATGGAGAACTTGGAGAGGGGAATTAACAGGAGATAACTGATAACTGACGTCCATTAAACATGGCACGTGGAACTAGAACAGTCTCACTACCCCAGTGAGCAAAATAAAGGGTTCAGTTCGACATTCCAACCATCTGAAGAAGACCGGAGCGTACAACAGCCGAAACGTTGTAATATGGCGACAAAGATGAGGGCAATAGTCCGAATAATGTAAATAGTGAATCATTTCTTTCTTCTCGATTTCTTTTATTACCGTGTCCAGGATTTCCTGAAGTTTTTTTTTTTTTTTCTGTATTTTGAAAAAATACAATTGGTGTTCATAAGCATATTCTGATAGACGAAATTAACATTCTAAATAACCAATTACATTTTATTTAAATAAAATACATTATGGCACTATTTGGAGAAGCATAAATAACATAAAAATAGGTAGTTTTTCATCCCAGTCGAAGTAAATTTCGTATAATAATTGATATTTGATAACTAACTACAACAATTCTATTAAAATTAATAAGTTTCTTGAAAGCATAACATCGATTTTTACTAGCAACTAGTTACGCCATGTCACCAATGAATAATGAACTATTCCGCTTTGAACACGTGTAAAGAAGGGAAAAGGCATTACTTGTTTCATGGAGAAAACTAAAGAAAGAAAGAAGTATTTAAAGTATCTTGCCAATATCTCATAAATAATGGCCTATTCCATTTTGATTGTGTGGAAAACAAAAGACATATCAAAGACGCTACTTGGTTTCATTATTGAAAAATAGAAAATAACAGTTTAACGGCTGTTTCAGTGTAATAGATAAAATTGTCAATTTCAAATCTTTTCATTTTGACTACCCCTTACTTCATAAAATAATGATCAGCATTCATATTTATGATTGTTATTACAATATTTTGTGAGAGTTATGTTCAAATAATTAAAGAAGCCATAAGGAAATTCTACAGACATTTTATTGTCGTAGAACTCACCATGAGCTTATTCAATAATTAACTGAAGAATTAAGATTCAGCAGAAAATTCAAATAGGAAAACCATGAAATTTTCACGGGTCTTTCTAGTTCAAATACTTTTTCTTTTATACATCAAGACAGTCGCATTTTGTATTTTAATGCAAATAAATAATAGTAATCAAAAGCAGATCCATTCTTTGAAATCATTTCAATACAGCTCGAATATGACCAGAAAATTTAGGGTATTTGCATCTTTCCCCCCAAATCATAGATAATAAAGATAAAGAAAATGTGGAGAGTCATGACCACCTATGCCCTAAAGGGATACGGGATTATGAAGAAAAAGGCATGGCTTTCTCCCCTACGCGCTATTTTAAAAATAACATATATTTAAAACCTATTTCTTTCTTATTGTGTGGTTTACGTTGTCAATTTTTACTTATCTTTTTGTTAGTTTCATCTGAGAATCTGATTGTCATACACATTCAAATATATATCTTTACAAGAGCCAAAGTTAGTGATATAAAAACATCAAAATCGCATTCAATGACACGGATACTTTTTTTATGGAAACTCAAAACTGGGAACTTTTTATAGTAACCCTTTTTCACATAAACACAATGCTTTGTCTAATACTATTATTTGCTTAATGCATATTCTAAGAGTCCCTCAAATCGAGAAATGAATGTTATCCTGAACGGCAACTCGTCTAGGTCCTCTCGAATTAACGCGAGTATTCCCCCCAGGGCTCCATCTTTTGCTCCTACACTGTTTTTAATCTTCATTAACCACATTCCCGACATGACATGAGCCCTCAACTTGGCATATACGCTGACGATACTATATATCGATAGTGAGGCTGAACAGTCCGACAAGTTCAAAATGGCAGCTGATGTCCAAAACGAACTTCAGTTAACTGGGGCAAAAGATGGCTTGTCAATTTTAACACCTCCCAAACTAAACTTCTCTCCATTAATCATCTAAGCAACCTCTTGCTGCCTTCCATCAGCATGGCTGATGCTAACCTCCAGGAAAGTGACTTGTTGCACATTGTCAGGCTAAAGTTCTCAGCTGGCATGAAGTGGAAAGACTATATTTAATCCATTGCTAGGTCAGCTGCCAAGAAAGTCGGTTCACTGTGTCAGGCAAAACAATTCTCTCCTGAATCAATCTTGTTTCCCTATATGTCTACCATTCGTCCATGTTTAGAATATTGCTGCCATATATGGTCCGGTTCCCCTGCTATTTACCTTCAGCTCCTTGATAAGATCCAAAGAAGAATCAGCAATAATATTGATGCTGATCTGGCGGCTCGGATTCAATCGCTTGCCCACCGCTGTAAGGTTGACTTTCTGTACCTTTTTTTACAAATACTTTCATGGTAATTGTTCGGATGAGCTCTTCGCCATGTTACCTAGACTTTATGAATTTAAGCGCATTACTAGATTGGCGTCGAGATCTCATCAATTTACAGTTGAGCTGGCTAGATGTAACCGTAAATTCTATGCTAACAGTTTCTTTTCTCGCACTTCTCGCTTGTGGAACTCTATGCTTTCCAGCCAACTTTAATCTGCAAAAATTTAAATGCAATGTCAATCGCTATCTACTACTATCCTCCTGATTGATCTTTTCTGTATCTACTCATTACTAATGTTTCTTTTCCTAATTCCTCCACGCCCTGTAACCCGTTGCGTCTTAGTGGCTTTACTGCCTTGCTTGGAGTGACACGGATTAAAACGAAAAAGAAAAGAGGGTTACTGAATGAGTTTATTGTAGGCATGTAAAGCGAGAAAATATTTAGGATAGATAACGGCTGACTCTAGATTTGAAAAAGTCAAAATCGTTGTGATCAGGAAAACATCATCTCGGGAGTTCCGTTAAAAAAATTAATAGTTCTAAACAAGAATCTGAAAAGAACTTCCTCCTTACCAATGGAATAACAAGGGAAAGGGTGAACTCAGTTTACGTGGCTTAGCATGTCCTAGCTGTGAACATCTGAAGTAGTGAAATGTAGTCGGTTTGAACATTTTCTATGCAAGTAGCAATAAACAGCTTTTTACCCTGTCAAAGCTGGAATGTAAAGAATGAGCAGCTCCAATCCAGATATGGCAGCAGTGCTCCATTTTTGCTCTTGTAGAAATATAACATGGTAGGAAGAATCATGGAACGTTCCAAGATTACTTTTCTAGATTGTTCGTACAGTGATTTTCCAAGCGTAGCTTAGATGTGGCACAAGGCCGAAATTATGAGGATCGAACTCACTTGTAATTGTTCTAGAGAGACAAGCTTACTAACCATTACACCACCTTAAGGTGTCCAACTAGATGGTTCATATACAAGTTCCACTTGAAATCTTGAGTATTTTTGAGTCCCAATACAGACAAATATCCTCATTGGGAGCCTTTTATAGAAACTCAAGACATTTAGATAGAAACTCAATCCAAAGAAGTTATTGATATATCTTCGTGTAAATTTTATTCCATTCTTTTTAAAATGGTATTCTATGGTATGTATATTTTTATTATGAGGTCACAAGGTTAAGACAAAAGTTCATGGAAGATAGTGAAGTTAAAATGGGAAAAAGGAGAAATTGTCGTCAATTTAATCAATATTTAATTTTTGAATATGAACTAACTATTCCGTGTGCTATGTCCATTCATATCGTTGACAATCAGGAATCTCCACAATTTTGTATGCTTTGTAACACTAAGTAAATTTTGTTTTTTTTTGCTATCTCTCCTAAACTGTGTTCTGTCAAATATTTACACATGCTCGTTAGGGAGGTTATACGCTGCTTTCCTCTATTCCTCTTGCCTTCAATATATCTTGTGAGTAATCATGGCGCTCCACAACTTCCTGTTATTTGTATTTCTTAGTAAATTTTGTCTTTTTGCTATCTTTTGACCTTGTTCTATCGTCTAGGTTATGCACTGCTTTCCTCTGCCCTTCTTGCCTTCAGTATAACCCATGAGTGTCATAATTTCCAAGCTCTCTTTCCTCATTACGTGCTCTAGAAATATCCACTCCCTCGTTTTGATGTTAAGTATTTTTCCCATTTTCTCTAAAACTTTACTAATGCTAATATGTTCAATCTATGTTATTCTCAGTATCCTTCTGTAGAACCACATATCTGTTAGTTCAAGTCTAATGAAGGATTTTTCTTAATCCTCACTACAACTTTCTAGTAATGTTGCCTTGTAAAACTGTCTTTCTACGTCTTGAGACTTTTGTATTTTTTTTTTTTTTTTGCGTTATTCATTTAATCCTTTCTTTCGTGACTGCAAGCATTCGTTTGTTTAGAACTGCTGGCTAAAGACATGGGTAAAGTCAATGATGACCATTGACTTTACCCATGACTTTATATGGTATTTAACATTAAACCGCACTTCACAGTTGCTGCTACAATTGCCATTGATTTATATGAAGTTCCAACAACTTGCAAAATAGATTCTGATAAAAGTGTAATTGAGAATGAGATGTACACATTCAAAATACCTATTTATACTTCTATTTTTATTTCATTCAAGGTACACAAATGCTGACCGTGCACGGGAAGCATCCTCTTGGGAGTCACTCAAAGTAAAGGTTTACAGAGTAAGAGGCACAATTGTTGAGGATATGTAGGGAAGATACCAGTTAATCCTAGACTTGAACAGGTTAAGATTGCAGTGATCGGGGAAGCATCCTCTTGGGAGTCACTCGAGGTAAAGGTTTACAGAGTAACAGGCACAATTGCTGGAGATATGTAGGGAAGATACCGGTTGACCCTAGACTTGAACAGGTTTTGGGAGTCACGCGAGGTAAAGGGTTACAGAGTAAGAGGCACACTTTATGATGATATGTAGGGAAAATAGCAGTTGACCCTAGATTTGAACAGGATAAGATTTTAGTGATAGGGAAGCATTCTCTTGGGAGTCACTCGAGGTATAGGGCTACAGAGTAAGAAGCACAGCTTATGTGCATATGCGGATATGTGATGAAAATAACAGTTAACCCTAAACTTGAACAGGTTAAGACTGTAGTGACAGGGAAGCATTCTCTTGGGAGTCACTCGAGGTAGTGGGTTACATAGTAAGTGGCAGATTTTATGCGCATATGTGGTGAAGATAACAGTTGACCCTAGATTTGAATAGGATAAGATTGTAGTGATAGGGAAGCATTCTCTTGGGAGTCACTCGAGGTAGAGGGCTACAGAGTAAGAGGCAGAGTTTATGGGGATATGTAGGGAAGATAACAGTTGACCCTAGATTTGAACAGGATAAGATTGTAGTGATAGGGAAGCATTCTCTTGGGAGTCACTCAAGGTATAGGGCTACAGACTAAGAAACACAGCTTATGCGCATATGCGGATATGTGATGAAAATAACAGTTAACCCTAAACTTGAACAGGTTAATATTGTAGTGACAGGTAGTGGGTTACAGAGTAAGAGGCAGATTTTATGCGCATATGTGGTGAAGATGACAGTTGACCCTAGATTTGAACAGGATAAGATTTTAGTGATAGGGAAGCATTCTCTTGGGAGTCACTCAAGGTATAGGGCTACAGAGTAAGAAGCACAGCTTATGTGCATATGCGGATATGTGATGAAAATAACAGTTAACCCTAAACTTGAACAGGTTAAGATTGTAGTGACAGGTAGAGGGCTACAGAGTAAGAGGCAGTGTTTATGGGGATATGTAGGGAAGACAACGGTTAACGCTAGACTTGAGCAGGTTAAGGTTGTAGTGATTGGGGAAGCATTCTCTTGGGGGTCACTCGAGGTAGATGGCTACAGAGTAAGAGGCAGAGTTTATGCGCATATGTAGGGAAGATAACGGTTAACGCTAGACTTGAGCAGGTTAAGGTTGTAGTGATTGGGGAAGCATTCTCTTGGGAGTCATTTCCACAAATAGCGGTTCATGAGAAGAAACACCTCTCACCACTGAATACGAAGGGAATGAGAATTCTTCGCTGCAAAGTGCGTACTATGGTGGATCTTAGCCGTGATGGTTAGAATTGGCGAAACTAAAAATTAGAGAAAGTGTAGCGAGATGCTTGTAACGTTTCGTCTGTGGCAAAAGGACTGTAGAGTGGAAAATAATTCATCACCAAAAAGGACGCGGAGACGCCTTTGGTATCTATCAAGACAGGAATGCGAAGACTTGAAAACCCTGTTCATATATGGTAGCAGTCCGCCATCTTCGACTTGATCTGGTTCTTCTAAAAGTAAATAATAACAAGAAGTCAGGTACTTACTGAAGAAATAGATTGGTCCAAACATTTTTCCATCATGTTTCTATAAAAGAAAAGACCTTGACATCAGTAGACATAGGTATGACGATAAACTTCATCAGGTAGCAAGGCCTCTCTTCTGGAGATTGAAGGTTTTGAAGATCCTGGAACCACCTCTTTATTATTAATATTGTCCCCATGTTCATTCTGACCCGGGGTGGTAGAATCTGTTAGGGTTCCAGCTATGGGCAAAAAAAAAAAAAAAAAAAAACATTACAAAAGTATAAAAATACATTTTTATAGTAAAATATCACCAATACATTTTATATAAAAAATGACGAACAATACATTTTACCTGTAGTTGATAGCATACAATTGCGTTCAACATATATTTAGTTGAAGCAATAAAACTGTTCTGAAATATTTAGATTTCGAAATTAAATAACTCGTAGTTACTTTGAGTTTGACATATCGCTAAACATTTATTTTTGTTATGCGAACTTTTAATTTTGACTGTATGATGAGGTTTATTTTATTTCATATAAAATAAACCATATTTGACGACATCTACCCATTCAGTATTTGTATCAAATATTAGAGCATAATGGAATTAGGCTCGATACAGATACAGGTCTAGGTAAATATTAACCATTCACGTACCCCAGCGTCTTATTTGAGACTAGCAGTAGAGCCCGGCGCTGCCCGGGGATGTAACAGTAAGAGATAGATCAAGTATCGACCATCATAAAGACTGAAAATTAAAATTGACAAAGATTATTGTTTAAGGTTGACGGACACGCATGTCTTAATTAGTTTCTTTTTTTGTTTTTTTAACGAATTTTTCAAACCCAAATTCAAACAAAAACATTGTTTTCAATTGTTATGAGTCTACCGATTGAATAGAATTTTATTATAAACAATTGTCTTGTAAATGAAATTTTTAAAGCATTCTGAATGTAAAAATAAAGAAAAAAGTGTGCAAGACAATAAGAAACACTACCTGCCAAAGAAAAGTGAAGTTTTGTTGAAATCGGTTGAAAAATGTAGGAAATCCGATCCCATATATAAACGAACACACACACACACACACACACACACACACACACACACACACACACACACAATCTGGGTTTTATAAGTATACCTCGATATGAGTTGCCCCCCTTTCATTCACGCGACAGCGATGCCTCTTAATCGTGTTTTCAAATTGATTTCGTGCAAAAACAATTGTGTTTTTCCAATTTTTGGCGCTGTCAGAACCACCGCAAGGTAATTTTACGTAGTCCTGTGAAGTTTTGTTGAAATTGGTTGAAAAATGTAGGAAATCTTATCCAATATATAAACGAACAGACACACACACACAGCCTGGGTTTTATAATAAGTATGATGATATATTTTATATTACATTCATTTTATTGAATCAGTTATTAAGTTTGCTACTAGGAACATTGTTTCACTGTATCGCGCAAGACAATTTTTACCATCAGAATTTATCTTATGCCTTTATAAGTTTACCATTCACTCGCACATTGAACTTTGTTGCCCCGTCTGTTCTGATGCTTCTGTTATGTATCTAGAAAGTCTTGATAAAATCTTCACAATATCATCGGTCTTTACCTGGCATCACTCATTTTCCCAGCGCCGTCCGTTTTTCTATAAATATTTAGATCTAGCAGTTGATTCAATATAACCTTTCCGATTCATAATAGCAGAGAAAGTTAGCCCGAGAAGGCATAACGACTTCACTCTACTGAAGTGATGCTGTTGGAAAAAAGAAAATCCTCTCTCAGATCATTATAATATTTAATTAATTTAGACGTAATATTCATTGTTTTCAAGCGTAGTGGATTGATGAATAAACAAAATCTTATACGACTTTATTTTTACTAGAATTAAAGTAACTGGGAAATAAAAGAAAAGTTAATACCTCTTTTTCTTGGAGAATCTAGCAAATAGTTAACCTCGAAGCTTTTATTAAAGTTCAAAATAACGTTTAGAAAAACTGATTATAAGGAATATTTCAAGCATCTATTCTTTAACAACTTTTGTTATATGCCGTAACTATGAACAATAAGGAGTATGCCCCAATCCTCATAAATACGTTGGACACTATTGTAAATGGGGGATAATATGCTGTCTAAATAGTCCACCACTAGCAGTGGTTTACCTACTTCACGCCGCTGGCGAATATTGTCTTTCGTTGATGTTATAAAGATTAAAATTTAATTCTCAACCTCCATTTTGGTTATTCGTCATTCAGTAACCCTTCCTAGGTTACAACTTTCATGTAAGGTGCTTACTTGTCAATATCATTCAGCTTTTTACAGGTTTTTTTAATCGTTAAAATGTAAAATTATTAGTAATTAATGTAGTAATTATTAGTAAATTATTAGTAAAATTATTATGCGAACTTTTAAGCTAGCTCCAGTGGGGAGCTAATTGGGCCTCCGTCCCAAAACGAAAGGAACCTCTGGTACAGCTTAGAAAACAGGAATGATTATTTTAGAAGAAATAACTTTGAATTCCTCCGTGGAACTTCAAAACTTTACTCTGATTCGGGCTATTAGTCCAATTCCGGCTAAAAGTCCGATTTGAGACGAAAGTGTGATTTAGACAGAAATTCCAATTCCGGCTAAAAGACCGATTTGAGCCGAAAGTCCGATTGAGACTGAAATTCCAATTCTGGCTAAAAGACCGATTTGAGCCGAAAGTGTGATTTAGACTGAAATTCCAATTCCGGCTAAAAGACCGATTTGAGCCGAAAGTGTGATTTAAACTGAAATTCCAGTTCCGGCTAAAAGACCGATTTGAGCCGGAAGTCCGATTTAAACTGAAATTCCAATTCTGGCTAAAAGACCGATTTGAGCCGGAAGTCCGATTGAGACTGAAATTCCAATTCCGGCTAAAAGACCGATTTGAGCCGAAAGTGTGATTTAGACTGAAATTCCAATTCCGGCTAAAAGACCGATTTGAGCCGAAAGTGTGATTTAGACTGAAATTCCAATTCCGCCTAAAAGACCGATTTGAGCCGAAAGTGTGATTTAAACTGAAATTCCAGTTCCGGCTAAGAGACCAATTTGAGACATAAGTCCGATTTAGACTGAACTTCCAATTCCGGCAAAAAAGTTCTTCAAATCACAAACTGCGAAACTTCAAAATCTCACATCACGAAACCTTTCATTTTAACTGATTAATTTTCATTAAAAAAAGCAACATTGATTTCTTCAATAAATAAAGTTCTGATGATATTTAAAACTGAATTTAAAACAAAAATATTTAAATTAACAAAATTTTTGACTTACTTTAAACTCAATATAAATTAAAATCTTTTAAAATCACTGTTTTTACAGTTATTTTAAAATTTGAATTTTTAACTATTCTCTCCTCATCCAAACACAAACCCCAATGCTTGATATTCAAGCATCAGATAAAGGGCAGATTTTCAAGTCAGGTATCATCCTTATTAAAAAAAAAAAAAAGAAGGTATATGTCTATGTAGCGTGTGACCCGAGTTTGATGAATTTCAGACAAACGGACAGACAGAAATTGCCGTTTATTTATATATAGATGTTTCAATGTCGTATAATTAAAAGCAATATAAATGTTATTTCGTCTGGATTTTACATAAATATAAATGCCTTCAGTATATCAAACAAATTTGGCAAATTTTTAAAAGGTTTTGTTACCTGAAATATATATGATAAAAAAGAACATTATCTTTTTGTTTTTACATACATTACATATTTTATAAAGAACTTAGAGACATAAAACAAACACTTATAAACAATATTTACCCAGACTATGTCCTCGATAAGCAAATAAAATCAGCTTTGAGGAATTTAGAAAAAAATAACACAAATAGGATTAGACAGGTTTGCCTCTCGCTCAGCTCACATTCATTCCCTTTTATTTAACAGGAGCAGAGGTTTATCCCTTGTTTCTTATTTAGGAGCGGGTTTCTTGTTTCTCCTAAAGTTTTATTATTGTCTTCCAAGACATATAATCTAAACACTCAGGATATCAGAAATCATGTAAAGAAAATATTGCTTATCAATATTTATTGCCATCATCCACATAACATTATCTACATCTAGAAATAAACATGGTTATTTTATAGTTCTATGTTAATACATACGATGTATGATCTCATTAAATTGCACGTCACATTTGACTGTATTACTCCATGAGAATATCTCTGTTGCCATATATGCGTAAGATTCTCTTTGATTAGTAGCCATTAACTATATAATTAACTAACAATACACTATTAACTTATTTTACCATAAACAAATGCAACCTAACTATAAACAAGATGGAAAAGTCATAAAAATATAATTTGCTAAAAGATATCACTAATAAATACGGAAGACGTATAATTTATTAACTTTTAAAACATCTAACGTAATCATTAAAACAGGAACTCATAATAATAATTAAAAAAAACATTAAATTTTTACATGGGTTACAAAACCACCACACTCTCACGAAAGTTAACCTGTCTCTTAAAGAAACTTTGTGATTCATACACCTAAAGGTCATCATTCTAGAAACAGCCAAAATACATCTATTGATGTAAATATTAGTAGATAATACTAAAATTTGATAATATTAAAATGTGATAATGCTAAAATTTGATAATACTAAAATTCTGTACAGCGCTCACTGACATGAAACACTCTAATTATTAGAAACTATTACTATACAAAATTAAACATATTTCACTACAAGTGACAGTATATTATTATCTATTTTTAATTAATAATACTTTCGTTCTCGGCCACTTTCAAACTTTACACTCCCTTGACGGCCTAATTAAAAAAGATTGATCATACGTATGACGTCATTTGCATATAATACATTTAAATTAGAATGTTGCTCTCTAATAATGTCAGAACTTTTCTCTATAGTAGCATTAATATCAACGGCCCTGATAAGGTCGTCGAAATTAATCAAACAAAAAACATCAAGATCATTGAACGTTTTCCCTACAAATTTCACTTGGGTGTGCAACAATTCGAAAAAAGTCATAAAAATTATATATATATATATATATATATATATATATATATATATATACTTTCAAGTAGTTGCTTATAAAAAAATAACTTTCTAATGTAGTGTGGTCCTAAAGCAGGATGCTGAGAATACCATGGATTGAACATGTGAGCAATGACAGTTTTAGGAAAAATGGAAACAAAAAGGACACTTATACTTAACAACAGAAAGAGTTGAAATTTCTAGGGCACATAATGAGGAAAGAAGGTTTAGAAAATTTGATACTCACTGAAGATAGTGAAGGCAAGAGAGAAAGAGGAAAACGGCGCATTAACCTACCGAAGGAGTTTGTGTAAATGGTTAGCAGAATAGGAATTGGGAGAGATAGCGAAAAGACACAATTTACTAAGAGCTACAAATGACAGGAAATTGTGGAGAGCTATGATCACCAACATTCTGAATGGAGATGGCACATAGAAGAAGAAATTTACCAGATATGATCACAGAAGTCGTTTTATTCTAAACGATTCCATTTTATCTTGCATGACAGTGATATGTTTTAATTAAGTTTTCTATGTCATTTTATCTTTAATATAAAAAAATGAGCATTGGTTGTTTCTCCTCAGTTGTACAACAGCAACTTTTTGAAACTGTCTCTTTCAACATGGATCATGTCGTAATTTTCAATATGAATCATGTAGTAATTTCCAACATGAGTCATGTAGTAATTTTCAATCTGAGTCATGTAGTAATTTTAATGCTACACTATATAGCAGTGATTTTTCAACCGGTGTGACATGAGAGGATCATTGGTGTGCTATAAAAATTTTAAAAGTTTATTAATTACATTATTTTGGAAAGAACTCCAATACACAGTAAGTGTACATATTAAAATTAAAATCCCTTTAAATTAATTATACGATTATATCATTGTTATAATAAATAAACTTATACATTAGATATAAAATAATATAACAAGCAAGCTTTTTTCTGCAATAAACAATATAAAAAAAAAAAATTCAGATTTATAAGCCCTTCGCCCAGTTCATCCTCCACCACGGTCTTTTGAATAGAAATAGAGGTTTATTCCTTGTTTCGTGTTTAGGATATGGCATCCGGTTCATTCTAACGTCTGCTTCAACTTTGTACTTCTAACACTTGTTCTCTTATACGCTAATATAAGTCCATACAGTAACCCTCTACATTGGGTGGCTCTTAGGTCATGTATTGGATGAACATTAGTAAAGAAAAAAAATAAAAATAAAGAAAAAGTATGCCTGTCCAAAATTTGACCTTGCAAAGAAGATATATGGGGAAAAAAAGCCGTCAAGCTCAAATATCTCATTAAATTTTAAATTATAATACACAGAAAATAAATATAGATTTTTATAAAAATTTTAATTATCTTTTCATTACAAATTATAATGAATTATTTGTGCTAATAAATAAATAAAGTATACTCTTTTTTGATTATCATAACTAAATCGTGCCACGGAAGTTGATAGGTTCAAGTATGCCGTGAGATAAAAAAAATGAAAATGAATGAATCGACAAAGGTCTTTTCCATTTCTTTAAATAGTAACAGTAGTAAATATTTAGATATAATAATCAGCGTGGACTTTTGCTTATCTTTCAGGAGAAAAGCAACAGCCATACTGTAGGTCTCCAAAGCTGAATCTAATATCTAAATGACATTTTCTGTGTGTGGGTGCCTGTGTATCTGTCTGCGTCATAGAAAGAAATCTACAAGTTCATTTGACATTTAATAAGCTTAATTTTTGTTTGAACTTCTCATGTTAGGCGTTATCATTATTAACACTCGGCCTAATATCCTCATCTTTGTTGTTGTTATCACAATGTTTTGGCAACGGAATGAGAACAATCTACCCCACCGTGTTCAGTCGAAAATTCACTGAAGCTTATATAGATCAAAAGGTTGTAAAGCACAATGGTCAAAACACTGTGATAACAAAAAACGAAGATGAGAGAATTAGTCCAAATTAGCATAATGTATGGTATAAGGCCAAATGGAGGAGAGAAGTAGAAGAAAAAAAAAGGAGGAAATAAAGGAAATAACAAAATTGTATTGGGCTAAATTCTCAAATGAAAAGAGCTTATCTTCTTACGTGTCTTCCTTGAATATTATAATTTGCAATCCAAAGTTTTACCTTAGATTTGAAACCTGATCCCTAGCATCAGTAGTCTCACCCACTTCATGCTAACAACATTTTTATGTACGTAAAAAATGTGCTTTAGTTTTCATATTTAATATAATTTCTTTTGATGTTTCCAGTCCCTTCTAAAGTCTATATATTCTACCTTGAGTAGCTTTTGAGCCTTGTATTGGGTGGACATTAGTAAAAAGAAAATTAGGGAGACCGTAAAGTTTGGGTGTTCTAGGGTTATATTCTATGAATCTATGCCACGATTTGTTTTCTATTTTTCCTTTTAGTTTCCTGATGACCTTTGTAAAATTTTTGTGTTTAGAATATTATAATCATGAACAAGAATTCACGCATAGAAAAAATTAACTCCATACTTAACGATGCCGACACATACGATAAAATAACGAACAACACACACACACACACACACGCACACACACACACACACACACACACACACATATATATATATATATATATATATATATATATATATAAAGAATTGATGGAAAATGAAAATTAAAGGCAAATTGAACCTTGCTTGATCATGAAGCTCTCCGTAGCCCAATGGTGAAAGTGGATCAGAAGATAGTTTCTCTAGCAAAGGGGTATGCAGGTTCGAATCCTGTCGGAAGACATATTTTCTTATTAAGTTTTCTCCAGTTCGCCGGATTGTTAAATAAAAAAATAAATAAAAAAAAAAAAAACTGAGCGTTTGCTCAAATACAGGCATCCACAAAAATAACATTTGAAATAATAATTATTATTATTATTATTTTTATATATATATATATATATATATATATATATATATATAAATAAATAATTACTCATTATTTTACTTAATAAAACTGTTCACTTATTACAATCCGTACTCCAAGTTTCTTGGAATATATTCTTCTTACCGAGTTTCCTAATAAGTCCTTGTCATTGATAATAAAGTAAGTGTAAGCAAAACAGATGACAAATATATACATGCACACTTGTTTTCGGGTGTATGTGTTGATGAGGAGAATTGCAAATTGTTTCGCTTTCCATCAAATAAGTTTTGGACATTTTTTATTTTAGAAAATATATAGCCATTAAATATTCTTAAGAGTTAAAAAAAATGTTTCTTAAGATCGAATAAATGCTTTACAAGTAGAAAGATTAACTATGTTTGTGCGAGCAGCGTCGTTGTTATTCTCACGGAAACAGGAAGTGGTAAGGCGTTTTCCAATTTCAGTCTAGATTTATACATTTATTTTAGCACAACTGCCCTTGGAAAAGGCAAGAATCATTTCCTCTGCTCTCCTCGCTGCTATCAACTAAAGAACAGATTAGATTCACAAGACTTGGGTTGCAGCTTGTATAAGAAGAAAACTGCGACGAAGGAATCAGAAAATCACTCCATTATATATCCTAAGAAGTCAGGACACAGATAATAAAGAAAATGACTTTGTATAGAGCCATGATCGCCTTGGTTCTGAAGAGACGCGACACTTTGATTATTTACTAATTTGTGTAGCTCTAATTTGATTATTTACTAATTAGTGTAGCTCTAATTATCTATTTAGCACATTTTGACAAAAAATTCTGCTGAGCTTAAAATAAGTTAAATTATTGTCATTTTAATTCTTTGATGTCTTGTAGGAAATTCTGCCGTTCAGTTTTTGTTTTGTATTAAGAATTCGAACTTCCAAATTCCAAACAATAGTAAAATAAAAATAAAGAAAAAATGGTCTCATGCCTGTTAAATAAATCATTTTTATTTACAAACGTTTGTACATGAATTCAAAAGAGTCAGAAAGGAGTAAAAATAGTCTTTAGTTAAATTACAGTTATAGTTGATACACAGAAAAACTTAGGTTCAGAAAAGACTTTGATCGTCAGCGAAGATTCACTAACCGCCCGACCAATTTTTATTGGAGATGATTCGTTTGAATGTTTATTTTAGTACACGCTGGATGTGGTAGGAGAGCTATATAACCACGTCTCCATCTGTGTTTGATGGCTTGGAGACAGTCGTATCTCTCTGCTGTTGAATGTCGAAATCTTTAGGTTTTTATAAGAAATGAATTCTGAATTCATTCTCGAGAGAAATGGACATTTAGTTTTCTCTGATTGATCAAATGTTTTACATTTTGATGTTATTTTCTAATCAACAGTCACTTTGATTTAAATGATGCGTATTGTGGAATCTTGTTACCGTGTTTGTAAATATTGTTTGTTATTGGGTAGAAAATAAAGTTTGGGCATGTTTTAATATATGGATATGAAATAATGTTAGAAATAGGGATTATTTCCTTTAGTGTCATTGAATTGCATTCATTTTCATCCTATTAAAAGTCCTTTCTTTCGATAGTTCGCACGACCGTTACGCCTTGCCAAAACTTAAAAAAATAATGGATTACTTTGCGTTTTGATCTTAGCGAAAATGAAAGAAGAAAAGATAGAAAGAGAGAATCAGATTTATTACTTGATCTTAGTTTCAAGATGAAATGAAAGAAAGAAGAAGATAGAAGTTGAGAGAATCAGATTAAGATGAGAACAGATACTACACTTTGAAAAAGATAAAGAAGAAAAGATGGAGAGAGAGAATCAGATTAAGCTGATGAGAACAGATACTACACTTTGATCTTAGTGAAAAGGCCTAGAAGATGAAAGAAAGAAGGAAGATAGAAGTGGAGAGAGAGAATCAGATTAAGATTACTAAAAAGGGCCTAGAAGATGAGAACAAGATACTTAAGCTGATGAGAACAGATTTTTGATCTTAGTGAAAAAAGGCCTAGAAGATGAAAGAAAGAAGAAAAGATAGAAGTGGAGAGAGAGAATCAGATTAAGCTGATGAGAACAGATACTACACTTTGATCTTGAAAAGTAGAAAGGGCCTAGAAGATGAAAAAGGGAAAGAAGAAAAAGATAGAAGTGGAGAGAGAGAATCAGATTAAGCTGATGAGAACAGATACTACACTTTGATCTTAGTGAAAGGGCCTAGAAGATGAAAGAAAGAAGAAAAGATAGAAGTGGAGAGAACAGATACTACACTTTGAATCAGATTAAGCTGATGAGAACAGATACTACACTTTGATCTTAGTGAAAAGGCCTAGAAGATGAAAGAAAGAAGGAAGATAGAAGGGAGAGAGAGAATCAGATTAAGCTGATGAAGAACAGATACTACACTTTGATCTTAGTGAAAAAGGCCTAGAAGATGAAAGAAAAGGGATAGAAGTGGAGAGAGAGAATCAGATTAAGCTGATGAGAACAGATACTACACTTTGATCTTAGTGAAAAGGCCTAGAAGATGAAAGAAAGAAGGGAAGATAGAAGTGGAGAGAGAGAATCAGATTAAGCTGATGAGAACAGATACTACACTTTGATCTTAGTGAAAAGGCCTAGAAGATGAAAGAAAGAAGAAAAGATAGAAGTGGAGAGAGAGAATCAGATTAAGCTGATGAGAACAGATACTACACTTTGATCTTAGTGAAAAGGCCTAGAAGATGAAAGAAAGAAGGGAAGATAGAAGTGGAGAGAGAGAATCAGATTAAGCTGATGAGAACAGATACTACACTTTGATCTTAGTGAAAAGGCCTAGAAGATGAAAGAAAGAAGGAAGATAGAAGTGGAGAGAGAGATTAAGCTGATGAGAACAGATACTAGATTAAAAAGGCTGAAGATGAAAGAACAGATACTACACTTTGATCTTAGTGAAAAGGCCTAGAAGATGAAAGAAAGAAGGGAAGATAGAAGTGGAGAGAGAAATCAGATTAAGAGATGAGAACAGATACTACACTTTTTGATCTTAGTGAAAAGGCCTAGAAGATGAAAAAAGAAGGAAAGAAAAAAAGATAGAAGTGGAGAGAGAGAATCAGATTAAGCTGATGAGAACAGATACTACACTTTGATCTTAGTGAAAAGGCCTAGAAGATGAAAGAAAGAAGAAAAAGATAGAAGTGGAGAGAGAGAATCAGATTAAGCTGATGAGAACAGATACTACACTTTGATCTTAGTGAAAAGGCCTAGAAGATGAAAGAAAGAAGGAAGATAGAAAGAGAGAGAATCAGATTAAGATGAGAACAGATACTACACTTTGATCTTAGTGAAAGGGCCTAGAAGATGAAAGAAAGAAGAAAAGATAGAAGAGAGAGAGAGAATCAGATTAAGCTGATGAGAACAGATACTACACTTTGATCTTAGTGAAAGGGCCTAGAAGATGAAAGAAAGAAAAGATAGAAGTGGAGAGAGAGAATCAGATTAAGAAGAACAGATAGAAGTGAAAGGGCCTAGAAGAGAATCAAAGATTAAGAGAGAATGATGAGAACAGATACTACACTTTGATCTTAGTGAAAGGGCCTAGAAGATGAAAGAAAGAAGGAAAGATAGAAGTGGAGAGAGAGAATCAGATTAAGCTGATGAGAACAGATACTACACTTTGATCTTAGTGAAAGGGCCTAGAAGATGAAAGAAAGAAGAAAAGATAGAAGTGGAGAGAGAGAATCAGATTAAGCTGATGAGAACAGATACTACACTTTGATCTTAGTGAAAAGGCCTAGAAGATGAAAGAAAGAAGAAAAGATAGAAGTGGAGAGAGAGAATCAGATTAAGCTGATGAGAACAGATACTACACTTTGATCTTAGTGAAAGGGCCTAGAAGATGAAAGAAAGAAGAAAAGATAGAAGTGGAGAGAGAGAATCAGATTAAGCTGATGAGAACAGATACTACACTTTGATCTTAGTGAAAAGGCCTAGAAGATGAAAGAAAGAAGGAAAGATAGAAGTGGAGAGAGAATCAAATTAAGCTGATGAGAACAGATACTACATTTTGATCTTAGTGAAAGGGCCTAGAAGATGAAAGAAAGAAGGAAAGATAGAAGTGGAGAGAGAGAATCAAATTAAGCTGATGAGAACAGATACTACACTTTGATCTTAGTGAAAAGGCCGAGAAGATGAAAGAAAGAAGAAAAGATAGAAGTGGAGAGAGAGAATCAGATTAAGCTGATGAGAACAGATACTACACTTTGATCTTAGTGAAAAGGCCTAGAAGATGAAAGAAGAAAAGATAGAAGAGAGAGAGAATCAGATTAAGCTGATGAGAACAGATACTCAGATTAGTGAAAAGGCCTAGAAGATGAAAGAAGGGAAGATAGAAGTGGAGAGAGACACTTTGAACTTAGTGAAAAAAAGGCCTAGAAGATGAAAGAAAGAAGGGAAGATAGAAGTGGAGAGAGAGAATCAGATTAAGCTGATGAGAACAGATACTACACTTTGATCTTAGTGAAAAGGCCTAGAAGATGAAAAAAAGAAAAAGAAAAGATAGAAGTGGAGAGAGAGAATCAGATTAAGCTGATGAGAACAGATACTACACTTTGATCTTAGTGAAAAGGGCCTAGAAGATGAAAGAAAAGAAGAAAAGATAGAAGTGGAGAGAGAATCAGATTAAGCTGATGAGAACAGATACTATCTTAGTGAAAAGGCTTTGAAGTCTTAGTGAAAACAGATACTACACTTTGATCTTAGCCTAGAAGATGAAAAGAAAGAAGGAAATAGAAGTGGAGAGAGAGAATCAGATTAAGTGAAAAGGGCCTGATGAGAACAGATACTACACTTTGATCTTTTTGTGAAAAGGGCCTAGAAGATGAAAGAAAGAAGAAAAGATAGAAGTGAGAGAGAGAATCAGATTAAGCTGATAAGAACAGATACTACACTTTGATCTTAGTGAAAGGGCCTAGAAGATGAAAGAAAGAAGGAAGATAGAAGTGGAGAGAGAGAATCAGATTAAGCTGATGAGAACAGATACTACACTTTGATCTTAGTGAAAGGGCCTAGAAGATGAAAGAAAGAAAGAAGGGAAGATAGAAGGGAGAGAGAGAATCAGATTAAGCTGATGAAGAACAGATACTACACTTTGATCTTAGTGAAAAGGCCTAGAAGATGAAAGAAAGAAGAAAAGAAAAGATAGAAGTGGAGAACAGAGAGAATCAGATTAAAGCTGATGAGAACAGATACTACACTTTGATCTTAGTGAAAGGGCCTAGAAGATGAAAGAAAAAGAAGAAAAGATAGAAGTGGAGAGAGAGAATCAGATTAAGCTGATGAGAACAGATACTACACTTTGATCTTAGTGAAAAGGGCCTAGAAGATGAAAGAAAGAAGGAAAAGATAGAAGTGGGCCTAGAGAATCAGATTAAGCTGATGAGAACAGATACTACACTTTGATCTTAGTGAAAAGGCCTAGAAGATGAAAGAAAAGAAGAAAGATAGAAGTGGAGAGAGAATCAGATTAAGCTGATGAGAACAGATACTACACTTTGATCTTAGTGAAAAGGGCCTAGAAGATGAAAAAAGAAGGAAAGATAGAAGTGGAGAGAGAGAATCAGATTAAGCTGATGAGAACAGATACTACACTTTGATCTTAGTTAAAAGGCCTAGAAGATGAAAGCAGGAAGGAAAGATAGAAGTGGAGAGAGAATGAGATGAAGCTGATGAGAACAGATACTACACTTTGATCTTAGTGAAAAGGCCTAGAAGATGAAAGAAAGAAGGGAAGATAGAAGTGGAGAGAGAGAATCAGATTAAGCTGATGAGAACAGATACTACACTTTGATCTTAGTGAAAAGGCCTAGAAGATGAAAGAAAGAAGGGAAGATAGAAGTGGAGAGAGAGAATCAGATTAAGCTGATGAGAACAGATACTACACTTTGATCTTAGTGAAAGGGCCTAGAAGATGAAAGAAAGAAGAAAAGATAGAAGTGGAGAGAGAGAATCAGATTAAGCTGATGAGAACAGATACTACACTTTGATCTTAAGATGAAAGAAAGGCCTAGAAGATGAAAGAAAGAAGAAAAAAGATGAGAAGAAGGAAGATAGAAGAGAGAGAATCAGATTAAGCTGATGAGAACAGATACTACACTTTGATCTTAGTGAAAGGGCCTAGAAGATGAAAGAAAGAAGAAAAGATAGAAGTGGAGAGAGAGAATCAGATTAAGCTGATGAGAACAGATACTACACTTTGATCTTAGTGAAAAGGCCTAGAAGATGAAAAAAAGAAAAGAAGGGAGAGATAGAAGATTAAGGAGAGAAAGAGAATTTGATTAAAAGGGCCTAGATGAAAGAAACAGATAGAGAGAACTCAGATTAGGCTTGATGACACTTTGATCTTAGTGAAAAGGCCTAGAAGATGAAAGAAAGAAGAAAAGATAGAAGTGATTGAGAGAGAGAATCAGATTAGTGAAAAGGCTGATGAAAGAACAGATACTATTAAGCATGAGAACAGATACTTTGATCATAGTGAAAAGGCCTAGAAGATGAAAGAAAGAAGGAAAGATAGAAGTGGAGAGAAAGAATCAGATTAAGCTGATAAGAACAGATACTACACTTTGATCTTAGTGAAAAGGCCTAGAAGATGAAAGAAAGAAGGAAAGATAGAAGTGGAGAGAAAGAATCAGATTAAGCTGATGAGAACAGATACTACACTTTGATCTTAGTGAAAAGGCCTAGAAGATGAAAGAAAGAAGGGAAAGGGCCTAGAAGATGAGAAGATGAGAGAAATCAGATTAAGCTGATGAGAACAGATACTACACTTTGATCTTAGTGAAAGGGCCTAGAAGATGAAAGAAAGAAGAAAAGATAGAAGTGGAGAAGAGAATCAGAATGAGAACAGATACAGATTAGTGAAAAGGCCTGATAAGAAGAGAATCAGATACTACACACTTTGATCTTAGTGAAAAGGCCTAGAAGATGAAAAAAGAAGAAGAAAAGATAGAAGTGGAGAGAGAGAATCAGATTAAGCTGATGAGAACAGATACTACACTTTGATCTTAGTGAAAGGGCCTAGAAGATGAAAGAAAGAAGAAAAGATAGAAGTGGAGAGAGAGAATCAGATTAAGCTGATGAGAACAGATACTACACTTTGATCTTAGTGAAAAGGCCTAGAAGATGAAAGAAAGAAGAAAAGATAGAAGTGGAGAGAGAGAATCAGATTAAGCTGATGAGAACAGATACTACACTTTGATCTTAGTGAAAAGGCCTAGAAGATGAAAGAAAGAAGGGAAGATAGAAGTGGAGAGAGAGAATCAGATTAAGCTGATGAGAACAGATACTACACTTTGATCTTAGTGAAAGGGCCTAGAAGATGAAAAAGAAAGAAGAAGAAGATGGAGATAGAAGAATCAGATTAGAGAGAACAGAATCAGATTAAGGGCTGATGAAAGAAAGAACAGATACTGATGAGAACAGATACTACACTGATCTTAGTGAAAAGGCCTAGAAGATGAAAAGAAAGAAGGAAATAGATAGAGAGAGAATCAGATTAAGATGAGAACAGAATCAGATCTTAGTGAAAAGGCCTGAAGATGAAAAAGAAAGAAGAAAAGATACACTTTCAGATTAAGCTGATGAGAAAGATACTACACTTTGCTTAGTGAAAAAGGCCTAGAAGATGAAAGAAAGAAGGAAAAGATAGAAGTGGAGAGAGAGAATCAGATTAAGCTGATAAGAACAGATACTACACTTTGATCTTAGTGAAAAGGCCTAGAAGATGAAAGAAAGAAGGAAAGATAGAAGTGGAGAGAAAGAATCAGATTAAGCTGATAAGAACAGATACTACACTTTGATCATAGTGAAAAGGCCTAGAAGATGAAAGAAAGAAGGTAAGATAGAAGTGGAGAGAAAGAATCAGATTAAGCTGATAAGAACAGATACTACACTTTGATCATAGTGAAAAGGCCTAGGAGATGAAAGAAAGAGAAGTGGAGAGAAAGAATCAGATTAAGCTGATGAGAACAGATACTACACTTTGATCTTAGTGAAAAGGCCTTAGAAGATGAAAAGAAAGAAGGGAAGATAGAAGTGAGAGAGAGAATCAGATTAAGCTGATGAGAACAGATACTACACTTTGATCTTAGTGAAAAGGCCTAGAAGATGAAAGAAAGAAGGGAAGATAGAAGTGGAGAGAGAGAATCAGATTATGAGAACAGATATACACTTTGATCTTAGAAAGGGCAAGATGAAAAAGAAAGAAGAAAAGATAGAAGTGGAGAGAGAATCACTTGAGAACAGATACTAGATGAAAAGGCCTAGAAGATGATGAAAGAAAGAAGGGAATAGAAGTAGAGAGAGAATCAGATTAAGCTGATGAGAACAGATACAGATTTAAAAGGGCCTAGAAGATGAAAGAAAAAGAAAGATTACTGATGAGAACAGATACTTTGATCTTAGTGAAAGGGCCTAGAAGATGAAAGAAAGAAGAAAAGATAGAAGTGGAGAGAGAGAATCAGATTAAGCTGATGAGAACAGATACTACACTTTGATCTTAGTGAAAAGGCCTAGAAGATGAAAGAAAGAAGGGAAGATAGAAGTGGAGAGAGAGAATCAGATTAAGCTGATGAGAACAGATACTACACTTTGATCTTAGTGAAAAGGATGAAAAAGAAAAGAAGAAAAGATAGAAGTGGAGAGAGAGAATCTTAGAAGATGAAAAAAGAAAAAGGAAAGATAGAAGTGGAGAGAGAGAATCAGATTAAGCTGATGAGAACAGATACTACACTTTGATCTTAGAAGATGAAAAAAGGCCTAGAAGATGAAAAAAAAGAAGGGAAAGATAGAAGTGGAGAGAGAGAATCAGATTAAGCTGATGAGAACAGATACTACACTTTGATCTTAGTGAAAAGGCCTAGAAGATGAAAGAAAGAAGGAAAAAGATAGAATGAAGAGAGAGAATCAGATTAAGCTGATGAGAACAGATACTAACTTTGATCTTAGTGAAAAGGCCTAGAAGATGAAAGAAAGAAGGAAAGATAGAAGTGGAGAGAGAGAATCAGATTAAGCTGATGAGAACAGATACTACACTTTGATCTTAGTGAAAAAGGCCTAGAAGATGAAAGAAAGAAGAAAAGAGATAGAAGGAGAGAGAGAATCAGATTAAGCTGATGAGAACAGATACTAGACTTTGATCTTAGTGAAAGGGCCTAGAAGATGAAAAGAAAGAAGAAAAGATAGAAGTGGAGAGAGAGAATCAGATTAAGCTGATGAGAACAGATACTACACTTTGATCTTAGTGAAAGGGCCTAGAAGATGAAAGAAAGAAGGGAAGATAGAAGTGGAGAGAGAGAATCAGATTAAGCTGATGAGAACAGATACTACACTTTGATCTTAGTGAAAGGGCCTAGAAGATGAAAGAAAGAAGAAAAGATAGAAGGGAGAGAGAGAATCAGATTAAGCTGATGAGAACAGATCAGATTTAAAAAGGCCTGAAGATGAAAGAAAAGAAGATAGAAGTGGAGAGAGAGAATCAGATTAAGCTGATGAGAACAGATACTACACTTTGATCTTAGTAAAAAGGCCTAGAAGATTAAAAAAAAGAGAAGTGGAGAGAGAGAATCAGATTAAGCTGATGAGAACAGATACTACACTTTGATCTTAGTGAAAAGGCCTAGAAGATAAAAAAAAAGAGAAGTGGAGAGAGAGAATCAGATTAAGCTGATGAGAACAGATACTACACTTTGATCTTAGTGAAAAGGCCTAGAAGATGAAAGAAAGAAGATAAAGATAGAAGAAACAGGAGAGAGAGAATTAAGCTGATGAGAACAGATACTACACTTTGATCTTAGTGAAAAGGCCTGAAGATGAAAGAAAGAAGAAGATAGAAGTGGAGAGAGAGAATCAGATTAAGCTGATGAGAACAGATTTGATCTTAGTGAAAAGAAGATGAAAGAAAGAAGAAAAGATAGAAGAAGATGAAAGAAAGAAGGTGAAAGGCCTAGAAGATGAAAGAAAGAAGAAAGAATCAGATTCAGATTAAGCTGATGAGAACAGATACTACACTTTGATCTTAAAGAAAAGGCCTCAGAAGATGAAAGAAAGAAGGAAAAGATAGAAGTGGAGAGAGAGAATCAGATTAAGCTGATGAGAACAGATACTACACTTTGATCTTAGTGAAAAGGCCTAGAAGATGAAAGAAAGAAGGGAAGATAGAAGTGGAGAGAGAGAATCAGATTGCTGATGAGAACAGATACTACACTTTGATCTTAGTGAAAAGGCCTAGAAGATGAAAGA
>CAHIKZ030000905.1:1600000-1633237 GCA_903632075.3 Acanthosepion pharaonis | reverse complement strand
ATGTTCTTGCTGTCTTACCTTAAGAGTGCGGCCTGTTTCTCCTTTATATTTCTTACCACAACTACACAAGATGACATACACAGATAACTTAATTGTGTTCTCCTCTATGGAGTATATTAATGGAAAGAGTTGTCTGCGAAAAGTTGAACATGTTTTGAAGACTGTCCTGATGTTATATGGACCACAGATTTTTTGTATTTTCTCCGATAATCCCTCCACATAGGTTAAAAAGCCTGTAGCTTAATTCTGGGTGTTGTTATCCTCTTGTACACTTCAATCCCAGTTTGGCAGAGCTGCTGCCATGTACCCTGTGTAGTTGCTTGTAGGGTACTTCTTATACTGACCATTTCTTGTTCATGTCTCTGGGCCGACACTTCTTCCTGGTGTAGTCAGAGTATGAAGCTGTCATCTGCGTATCACAGCCATAGGTTTGCCTTTAGTGATGTAGTTTCTAATGCTATTTCCTCAAAGTATTCCATATATAGGTTTGCCATTGCTGGTGATAATGGCGAGACCATTGCTAATCCCACATCCTGTCAACTGATGCCTGATCCCATTCCAAAGTGCATTGTTTGCATACAGAATGTCAGAATCTCAACCAGTTTATCCATTAGTCTATCCCTGACTAACGAGATTAACTCCTAATTGGGTACCTAGGTGAACAGACTCACGACGTCCAGATTCATCATCTGGCTAGATTTGATGGGAACAGCTTTAATTATTTGTGGATGGAGTTCCGTACATACTATGGTGACTTAAGTAATGATGTGCCGATTATATCTAATAGGAAGCGACTCAGAGCCTTAGAAGCTAATAATCGGCCTGAGAAGAATACCATATATGTGTGGTAGCTTGTTGTAATTTTGTGACAACTGCCTGTATGCCTTAGTTGCGATGTGGTCCTTGTGCTTGATTAGGATCTCTGAGAGTTTGCATTCGTAATTATTGCAGAATCGTTCTTTACTTTGAAATGAATAACAACACAAAATTGCATTATAATCTCTGGTAGAAATATGAAGTAATAATAACAGTAAAATTGCAACATGAGCACTAATAAAACGGTTTCTGAGATATTAGGTTTATAAATCCCATAGATACATTCACGTATGTCCCCAAGGACACATAGCAAGTGGATAAAGACATTGGTTAGTTCCAGTAACTAGAGAAAAAGAGTTGTGAATTCAATACCAGGCTACAGTTTAATTCTAGAGAAATAATTACGATCACCCGGAAGTGTCATGCCACAGGGTAGTAGAACAATCTATCCCCTGAAATAGGCTGGAGTGTACAACGACCTAAACGTTTTGAATATTGCAATGAAGATAACAGCCCGAATAATAGATAGAAGTTTTATTAAAAACGACTGACAAGGTACTGCGATTAATCGTCTTATTCACTTTTTCTTGTGTTCGTATAAGTATTTTATTTTCTGAACAAAATATTTAAAGCTATATATATATATATATATATATATATATATATATATATATATATAATAAGGCTTAAACACTAATATTCCATGGTCATAATTTATTCCATTGGAATCGTAAATACGATCCAATTCATCAGACCTACAAATACAAAAAAGAAAACAGAAAAAAACAACTCCGGAAATAAAAACAGAATTTAGAGAGAGTGTAAGATTGAGGGGTAACAGACTAGAGAAGGAGGGAGGTCAAACCTTAACAGAGAGAATTTTAGGAGAGGTGATTTGAAGGGGTTTAAGTAATGGAAATGTGATTGTTGTCAGATGTCTAATGCATAAAAATACATTTCGTGATGACATACACACACACCATAGACGATCTAATGTCGAAGATCAGAATAAGAGGGAGGGAAAGACGAGGTGGGGGAGAGAGATGGGGCGAAGGAAAGTAAAATTGAACGACAGTTACTGAAAGGGCCGCTGTGTAATTGAGAAAATTCGACAAATTTAATATCGACTACAGGTTACAAATCAAATATAAACATATAAAAAATAAATATAACGATTATCTAATCTAGCAAGGGCCTATATTTTTATGTTGAAAAACACATGCGAATACACACATACACAATAACACATACACATGTATGGGTATTTACACATTTTGCATATGTATGAATATTTACCACTAATATTATATATATATATATATATATATATATATATATATATATATATATATATATCCGAGCGATATCGGCTATTCCATTATCTATTATCAAGGATTTTTTTAGTTTAAATTAATATGTAGATATTTATATATGTACAGCTCTAGTGATGGAACATTTTGTTTTATTTTCCAAACCCGGTCAGTAAACTTTGGCCGTATTCATAGTTTATATATTTTTAGTGATAGATTCTTCTTTTTACTATTAATGCTTACATTATTTTTGCGTTTTTACATATAGATGAGGCTGTTATATATACGTGTATTTTACGATGCTTGTGGATGTTGTTTGTCAGGTTTTCTTTGTGTGTTTAAATTGGTTCTAATTCAGGTATGTTCGCAGAGATATAATGTGCTGACTGTTTTCGTGAAAGAAAATACCTCCAAGTCAAGATGGATTTTCATAAAAAAAATAACTAGTAAATTAAAAATAAAAATGAAATAAAAAAAAAATTATAAATAGCCGATAGCGCTCGGATATATAGAACATTTAGACAGTCTGTACATAGTTTGTCAAGAAAGTAAAACACTTGAGCAACCATGATAAATTGAATAAAATCTTAATCGCAGTATCTTGTCAATCATATTCAAAGTAAGTGTTATAAAGAAAGATTATATATATGTATATTTGTCACATCACTATACAGATCAATTGAAAAAACATTCAGACATTTTGATTCCTATAAGTTTGCACACACGGGGAAATGCGTGAGAACCGTACCCAAATAACGTGAACAGCAAGGGAAGAAGCAAATGTTAATTGTTGAGATAAAAAGAGGAATTTTTGGGAGAAACAGTGAAGTCAAAATCTTCAAATATTCATTTTGTTCAATTTAAAATTTATTGTAGCTGCGTATTATCCATCGCTTATATGGTGGTTGACAAACGAATCGATACACATCACCTGCATGATTTGTAAAATATAAATCCTCATT
Organism: Acanthosepion pharaonis; assembly: GCA_903632075.3. Classification (NCBI taxonomy): domain Eukaryota; kingdom Metazoa; phylum Mollusca; class Cephalopoda; order Sepiida; family Sepiidae; genus Acanthosepion; species Acanthosepion pharaonis. The sequence goes on along the minus strand of CAHIKZ030000905.1, from coordinate 1,630,149 downwards.
ATGCTTATTTTTTGCCTGAGACACAGTATGGGAACAATCTAGTAATGTCTTTGTACAATGAATGAAAGTATTCCCAGAAGATATGTCAGCGAATCGATAACAATATTTTTCTATTGAAAAATGGATAAAATTGAGTTTAAAATCTTATAATGAAATTATGGCATTGAGTGTGATAAAAATGAATCAAGTCAAGAATGCAGAACAAGTAATAAAAAATAATAACATTTAAAACGGATATGATAAAACGATAAGGAGAAAGATTAAACATTTTCACAAATCATTTTTTGATCTTTCATTCTCTTGTTTAAAGATGTCCATTTTATGTGCTATTATTAACAACTAATCATGTGCGAAAATATTTAAAATAACAAATAGATATTCTATTGGTTTTATGTACGAACATTTTCTAAAAATATATTAAAAATGATCATGATATATATATATATATATATATATATATATATATATATATATATATATATAAAATTCAAGAAAATAAAAACTTGTACATGGCGCTATCGTTACAGCCAGAGATTAAATATTTTATTAATATAATATTAAATTAAACCTAAAAAAAGCAATACAGAAAGCAACTAACAAAACATGAAATAATTGTGTAAATTAGAAAAATGTTAAATAGTGAACATAAATCGAAATAAAATTAACATTAATAAGATGAAAGAGTCACCGAGAAATAATTTCTATATATACAAGTATCATTCCTAGACTAATATCTCCGATTATATTATGAAGTTCAAGGACGTCTCAGGGGTCACTGGTTTTATGCCACATAGCTCGAAATCGCTAACCTCTTTTTCTTCTTTGTGTTGTGTCCCTTCAGGAACGCGCAACCAATATCCATTAATTCTGTGATGTTGAATAGCTGTTTGAGAAACTGGTGCCTCAAATGGAAATACGTATGGGGCAAAGGTGCGTCATGCTGAACATGGCATCAAATCATTTTCATCTATATTTTCTGAATATTGACAAAGAAAAGGAGTGGACATAACTAGAGTCCAATGTCGTTTTTTCAACAAAAATCGTAAGAAATCTAGATTCAGGTGTCTGTCAATAACCTCCTCAATATGACCTGCTGAATCTGGTAGAATTATATAAAATATATCTACATATGAAATGGTATTCATTAATATTTCTGTGTGTATGTGCTGCTATGTCCTTCAGATATATTTTCTTGTAGTAAATCGTACATTAGCAAAGAGCCACCTTAATTTTGATAATTATTGTACGTGTTTACATAGATTAATACTATCATGCTACATTTACAAAGATTTTCACAAATGGACGTTATAAGCAGTTTTTTTTTCTTTTCGTACTAAATTCTGTAACAGAAAAGAATCAATGATATTTTTAATAAAAATATAATTTTGGAAATGACTGTATTTTTGTACCCTAAATAAGTTCCAGGGATCATATTAACTTAAAATAGCATGAATCTAAAATTGCTGGGCTCATTAATTAAAAAAAATATTAATTTTAAATACATTCTTTTTCAAATACAAAAAAAAAATATCCAGTATTCATAATTCATATTAACCTTTAGAAAACTTGAATATATATATATATCTCCAAAAGGATAGAATCCAGATAGAATCTTTATCTTTGATTTATTTGTTTTTTTTTAATTTGAAGGTCTGATAAATTGTATCGTGTTTATATATATATTTAATATCTTAATATGTATTGTATATGCACAGAGTGTAAGACCATATTTTGTGCAAAGATACATAGAAAAGTCTAATATGAAATTTACGTATTCTTTACATTTTAATATCTATTTTCTCATATTTTATTAAAAACATCTGTAAACTCAGATCTCGTTGTATCATTACCAAAAAATAAAATAATTAGGTGGAAGTAATTTCAGTGCTAATTATAAACGTGTGTATGTAAATAAAATTAGAGGTTTTTGTAGTAATTAGACTAGTCAAATTATGTTAATATGTTATTAAATGAAAATCAAAACCTTACATTTTCATTGTCCTTACTTTCAATATGCTCGCGTACAAACACACAGGGAGTGCAGATATAAGTATACGGTAATGAGAAATAAAATGAACGCACAAAATATATTAAATGAATGCTAAAAGAAATATCATAATACAGGAAATATGGGTAAAATAGTTACTGTATACCTAATTTTTCAGCCACATGTGTATGTGTACATGTGTGTCCGTGAGTGTATCTGTGTAGAAAACAAAAAGTACATTCATATTTACGGAGCATTAACGAAGCAACCCATTTACACAAATTTAAGTGACAACACCTAATTTTTTTTAGTATTCAAACCTGCATCTCCAAAATTTAAATCTTTATATATGACAAAGTAACAATACATATTGTTTTAGAACTTCAAACTTTAAAAATATACCCGCTAATCATTTGTTTCAACGTAGAACGATCGCCGACGGACCGTGCATGAACTGCCCTGATACGTCAGAGTACATCAATTCTTTTTAGAAATTTCATGAAGTAGGAAATCCCAGTTTTTTACAGACAGGCTGTTTCAGAAGTAGCGAATTTAAAAGAAAACATAGGCAGAAATCTATCAGTTTCATGATAGACTTGAATAATTATGGGTTCAACCCTGACGCATACACATAATATATTTAACGTGTTCTGTGAAACCTTTGTTCTATGAAGTCACGCCGAGTGATAAGTAATTAAAATTGACGAATATTTGCAAACAGAGATGTGCGTTAACTGGCACTGGAGTCAGTACTTATTCGTTATCTTTCTATCTATCTAACATTTGTGGTACATTATATTATATATGTATATATATATATATATGTGTGTGTGTATGAGATTAAATTAGAAAATTTCACTTCATATGATTCATTTAGGAAATCTTCATCTATCATTTATTTATTACGTACTTAATTGTTCTGTATGCCATGCAGAGAATTGCAAAATAAAAATTGTCTTGATATTGCACATCGTTTTGACAATGTTTGTAAAAATATCGTAAAGAAAAATTTGAAATCGGGGAAATCTATATATTTTGAATTATACGATGGAATTTGTGCCACGAAAATTATTTTCATATCTGCAGTGACAACATATGGTTAAATCCTTCCAAATCTATTTTAGCGGCATATTTTTTTTTACAATATATCTAACAAATGATATATATATATATATATATATGGTGCGTGAATGGATTTCTAGAAGGACTGCAATTTAAATTTTATTGAATATTCGAAGATGCCTATCATAACTATAAAAATCATGTACTTTCAGACATTAATCTATAAATTGGAGATAAAATTCGTTTTAAGCCAATTATGTCCCCTGTGAGAACATTTTTGATTTTTTGTGTGTTAAACACGTTTATGCACTCAGTTACAAATATGTTAATTGAAAAAGAAGGAATTCGGATAGGAGGAGGAGGTGGTGGTGGTAGTAGTAGTAGTAGTAGTAGAAGAAGAAGAAGAAGAACAAGAAGAAGAACATAGCATGATGAAAAAGATGCCAAACTTGACGAAAACAAAATTTTATCGTCTAAATGTTTGTTATTATTAAGAGGAAAGGTCAAAGTATTTTTGGGGTATTTTTTTCCATTTTTTAATCGTTCCTCGCACGTCCGAAATTTTCGTTAAAAATCTAGTTTTTTTTTTGAGTCAGCAAAATTGACCATTTTTTTCCATTTTAAAAAAAACTGGAAATCTGACTTTGAAATTGTTTTAAATATCAAATATTTTTTCAAAACTTATTTTAAGAAAATCAGAAATTATAATGTTTATTTAAAATATTTTGAACCAAACTTAACTTAGCTTAGCTTTTGTGCCAAAAAGATGTAATTTTAAAACAAAGCAGGTCAAACTTTCGCGTCTCTTGACATGTGATGAATGATATATTTACGAATTCCATGAGGCTAATTTGTTCTACAGAAGGAGAAAAGTGAAATAATGTACATTTACGTGAACAAATTTACCTCGTTATTTTTAACGAAAACTTTCAGCGGTCTAATTTTTTTTTTTTTTTTCTTATCTTTCACCTTTACGTTTATGATGCTTTATGGGAAATATATTGTAAAGAAATTAAAATAAAACTGTTAAGAGTGACATTAAATTTCATAAGAAAGGTATCTAATTAATTTATAGGCACCTTTCTTATGAAATTTTATCAGAATTGTACATAAAATACTATAATTTTATGTACATTTATTACATTTTACTGTTATTTGTATTCATTTTATTATTAATTTTGATATTTCATTTATGGAAAAATGTAACTGAGATTAATATAAAAATAAGATCATATAAATTTCATAAGACGATACTGATACTTGTAGGTACCATTCTCAGTTGAAATTGAAAAATCAAATTAATTTCTCCACACGTGTTTCACAGAAGTAAAGGCCTTAACAGCTTAACTCAAATAACGCAATTATATTATGGTTGGTCTTCCGTACTTTATAATTACAGCTCGGTTATAAGCACAAAATTACATTTCTTAATTACTGTGGATCTTCTGATCCGTCAAAATGATACAATTTACAACGCGCTAAAAAAAAAAAAAAAAAAAAAAAAAAAAAAAGATCCATCTCATAAAGACGCTTATGAAAGCCGATGCGGCTTTTAACTAATTTTATAATATTTTAACAACTTAAATGTAAAATCTATTATAATTAATGAAATAACAAATAATTGTATTAAAAATTCATTTTTCATAAAAAAAAACAAAAAAACTTTTGCTTTCAGAAAATATTATCCATATGCATAAAAACAACTAAAAGCAAATAAAAGCATTTGAAATTAAATAATATCTTTGTTTTATTGAGTTTTGTATGTTACAATTCAGAGCTGATTTTCAGGTACTGCGTATCCAATTAAAAACAACAAAAAAAAAAAAAAAAAAAAAAAAAAAAACATGATTTCCATTCCTCAAAGCCCTGTGCTTTTAATTATTGTAATCACTAAAACCGATGCGATCGAATTTCTAGCGTTTTCATAAAATTAGTTAGGGGGGGGGTAATAAATATTTTAAAAATTTTCTACCATGACTCATAAAAAAAAAAAAAATAAAAAAAAATAAAAAAAAATAAATAAATAATTTCGATCATCTGTGAATAGTTCCTCAAAGTTTCATTAACATCCGATAATTAAATTATTTCTATTTTTGCACGATTTTTCAAATTAATGTGTGTCATACCAAAAAAAAAAAAAAAAAAAACGTGCTAAAAATTGTCTATGTTATTTACTAGTTCCGCTGATACAAATAGAAACAAGGTTTTTTTAATCAAAATTTAGAATGTTCTAAAAAAGGAAATTTTTTTAAAAATAATTAATTAAACTTTGGTCTTTCCTCTTAATAATAACATAAGCATTTAGACAATAAAATTGTTTTCGGCAAGGTTGGTGTCTTTTTCATCAAGCTATGCCATTTTTTAGCGATTTCGTGGAGGTACCTAAATTAGGAAGACACTAGATTTACATCATTGACACATTTTCCTACCACAGAGCAAAGATTCTGCAGTATAACTTATAATTCCTGTAAATTATATGTTGTAGTTAGAGAGTGGACATAAATGCTTACAGATATGTTCACATTGTTCTATGTAAATGTTGCGGATCCCGCGTGAAAAATAGGTATCCAATAAATGACAAACGCAAGTATTTAAGCTAAGAAATTAAATGTATTCACACAAAATACAAAAGGTAATGCTATTAGTAAAATCCAGGAACACGGTTAGTAGCAAATACAGAGATATATATACAGTCTTGAAGTAGGACTTCCTTAGAGTCTATGTGCTTGTAACCGACTTCGACAAGAGGTTACTTCACTATCTGACTGTCGACTACCGTACGACTCATGTTCTGACTGACTGTGGCTATTTTATGGCAGCAGGACGAATCCATTATATCTGAAAAGGGTGGATCCCATAACATCCCCTCCTTAGATCCCTTTTTGCGGGGAGTTAATATTTTTGTCTCTTGTGGTTGATGATTAGTGGTTCGACGAATTTTCTTTTACTATTTGACCTTCTCATTACAGTATTTTCCTGCGGTCTTTGTATCTCAAACGCTTCAGAGATTGTATCCATATCGTCGTCATCTTCTACGGTTGACGAGCTTGGTTCCTCAATTCGTCTTTTTCTGTAGCTGGTCGATATGTCTTCTGTGTGATCTTTTCGCCTTTTATGGTATACATTAGATTTCCGATTCTATTGATTACTGTACCCGGCTCCCAGTACGACATTGTTTCTAAAGTTTTTGAAATAACCCCGTTCTCCAGGTTTGAATGATCTCTTTGGCACCATCGGTGTATATTGATTTTTTTTTCTTGCTTGGTAGTGGGTAATGGTGGTCTTTTATTGCCTGGTTGAGTCCTGTCGAAGAATCTGCGCATACGCGAATTTCTTCCGACTTTTTAACGTAAACCACCGGCGCAGCCCACTCACTAAACTGTTTTAGATAGAATCCCAGTTTGTTCAAGCCTCTCCAATTTTTTATCTATTTTTTCTATAGTTGCAAACGGGACATTTCGCTTCTTTCTAAAAATTGGTTGGACGTTTTGTTTCAATTCTATTTTGGCCTTAAATTTGTTGCATCGTCCTAACCCGCTTGAAACCTTCAATTTTATGGTATCTGATTGTTCAACCTCTAACTTTTTGCAAAACGAGTTAATAGGTAGGTCCCAAACGTTGAATTTCTGCATCCAGTCGATACCTACTAAGTTTTCAGTATCTTTCATGACGTATGTCTTCAGTTTTTTTTTGTTTTGCTGTAAAATTTAACATTCACTATTATTTCTCCCTCAAATTTTGTTCGTTTTCCTGTAACTGATTTGGCAATTTTTTGAGTGTGTAACATCGTAGGTCTATTGAGTTTTTTTCCATGTCTGTAAGTTGATTATCGTGAGGTCGGAACCCGAATCCAATTGTAATTTAATCTTTGTTTAAAATTTCCAGTTCTACATATTTTCTTACATTGTTGGTGTCATCATTATTCATCCTTGTAGCTCTTATTCTATTAGTATCTTTTCTATTTCTGCATTGGGATGCCTTGTGGCCTTTTTTTCTACATTCATGACAGTTTTTATATCTGAAGCGGCAATCCTTGTTCCAATGTAATCCTCCACATCGATTCTGCTGGAGGGGGCTTATATTGGTTTCGATATTTGTCATAATTTGTCCTGTATGTTGTAGTTTTTCTCTTATCATAAAAGATAATTTTTCTTCCCGGGGAGGGTGAGAATCTTTTTTCATTGTCGTAAAATTTTAGTTTTCTTTCCGGGAAGGGTGAAGAACGTAGACTTTTGTTTAACTTACGTATATGAGAAACAGCCGATTCTCCAATGTCCTTTGCGTCTTTCTTAATCCTTAAAAATCTCTGGCAGTCTTCTGATAATTGCTGTAATGTTAGACCCTGTTCATTTTGTAATTTTGCCAGCATTCTTCTACGCATTTCTGTCTTTTATAGAAAGTAGCCCTTGAACAAAGATGAGACATTTTAAAATATCCGGGGTTAATTCCGCTAGTTTGAAGTCGTCATAATGTTTATTTACTATTGCGGAAAACGTGGAATAATCCTCATTATCGCCCTTTATCAGGTTAAGGCATTTCCCCCTCCTATGGAAGAGTGATGTTTTGGGGCTGAAGAGTTCTTTAAGACATGTCACTGCTTCGTCAAATTTTAATTCGTTCGTCTTTTTTGGCAAGATATAAGCCACGAACTTTGTATATTCTTCAGTTCCTAATTTTCTAAGCAATAGACGTAGCTTTTTCGCTTCTGTCCAATTTTGACAGTCTATGTTAAAGGTGTCTTCATGTCTTCTGAAGTAATCTCCAAAATTTTTTCCTCATCTAGAGAATGTCAGAAAATCTCTATGGTATTCCACACTGCGTCTTGCGAAAATGTTGCTTCTTTTTCAATATTTAACTGCTTGTTGCCTGCTACTTTCAATATTAGTTCCTGTAATCAGCTTGTCTATGTTGGTTTTCCTTTTGCGTTTGTAATAATTGCTTTTGCTATATTTCTTGTAGCTGTAACTGTTGCTCATTTTGGTGCTTTATTAGTTCTACCAACATATTTTTAAAATCCTCCATAATAGCTCAATTTTCTGTATTTTTTACTCCTCGAAAATTGTTTGTCGCTAATTTGTAGTTGGATGACGAGGAAAGGATTTTTCTATTTCTTTTTCGTGTGAGTTCGAATCACTCGACGCCAATTTGCTTGTTGAACGTCGATGGAAAATTTTTTTTTTTTCATGCTTTTTCTTTTCCGCTTGGGTTTGAATCTTTGTGGCCAAGTTGTTGTTGGTTAGGCGTACGAAAAATTTCAAAATCCTTTTTCTGCGTAAGTTTCGAATCCTCGTTCGCCAAGTTTTTTGTGGATCTCGCGTGAAAAATAGGTATCCAATAAATGACAAACGCAAGTATTTAAGCTAAGAAATTAAATGTATTTACACAAAATACAAAAGGTAATGCTATTAGTAAAATCCAGGAACACGGTTAGTAGCAAATACAGATAGATATATACAGTCTCAGTAATACTTCCTTAGAGTCTACGTGCTTGTAACTGAATTCTACAAGCGGTTACTTCACTCTATCTGACTGTCGACTACCATACGACATTATTTATTGTACTAAGGTACAAATGTGGCACAAGGCCGAAAAGGGGGTTGGGGTAAAGAACGGTCATCACTTGTCTTAGATTAAAACTTAGCTAGCCACATCCACTGACCCTATCATACTGAACAATATTCCTTTCACCAAAACAACACATTTATCCATACCTTTCATACTACAAACACCAAAATGCCTCTTTGACTCCATGAAAAACCTAAATGATCCCCTTATGTACAAAATATTGTCTGTGGGGGGGGGGGCATAAAAAACAACAACTTTAAAAAGATCCCCAATGAAATATATACAAAATGACAAAATAATATTTACAAGAAACCAAATAAAATTAGTGTTAGTAATAAAACCCCCACAAACTATTGAATGTGGCAGAAATATCAGTTAACCGGACGAAATCGATGCGGGACTTATGAAAAAAAAAGCCACACTCATTCATCCCAAGCATTCACACAGGCACACACTCATTCATACACAACAACAAATACGAAAAAACACACGCACGAAAACGAAAAGCGCCCCGCATCTACCAGAGAACTGACATCACTGACCACCTAAAACGAGGGAGGGATGGGGAGTTAAACTAAAGGAAAAAAAAATGGGGACAGAAATAAAAGGGACCAATGAGCAAATACACCCTAGCTAAGTTTACCAGAATAGAAAAACTAAAAGAAAAAATACAAAAACCTAATCTAATCTAACTCCGGGATGGGTTGCCTATGTTCAACCCAGGAAAACAATATCCTTAATGCCTAACCGGCATCCAAATGCCACTCAAGGTCAGCCCCTTTACTCGGCACATTCGCGCAATAATCACCCACCTTTTGCTGAATTCCGATGAGGTGAGCCGCCGCCTTTCCGTCCTGATCTTGACTTTAAGCTGATGCTTAAAGAACAAGATCAGTTGGGAAGAAGTGAACTTCTCGCCCTCATGAAATCCCTTCTGACGCGTCGTCCAAATCACGACTCTCATAACCCCTAGTAAGCAACAGAACACATAGTGTTCAGCCTTCGTCATCTGCGGCACCACATTGCTACAAACAGAACTGGCTTCCAGGACAAAAAACTTTCTATGCAGCATGCGAACCATGAGGCCTTCAACAAACTTGCACAACGGCACTACCGCCCTGCACTGAAAGAAGGCGTGACCAATAGTCTCGACTTCCCCCGTACAGCGACGACAGTTTGGATATTTCTCCAAGCCTGCTGAACAAAGTCTCTTGCCGACCCAGAGGGCTTCACGAATCACCAGCCAGGTGAGTGATGCCTCATCGTTATTGAGACATTTCAACCCGGGCGCCCAAGGCCATATCGAGCGAGCCTCCTGCTTCGTAAGACCGAGCTCGCCAATCAGATCATCTTGTACGGACCCCTAACTAACACTTGATATAATGCCTTGCGAGACAACGCCTGGGCGTTGGAGAGACCATCCGAAGCCCGTAAGAGGAGCTTCAGAGCGCGACGACATTCACGATAAAAAGCACTCGGCACGTGGTAAACGGCCGGCCTCTTGTTCGCACGAGTGCACACTTTTCAGGGTTGGAAAATGTTTCTGGACGTCTTCTTTCCAAAAGGCACCCTCCTCATTCGACCCACGACACATTCGGTCTAAAAAGGTAATGCGAAGCATATATTGACGGATCTCAATGCTAGGCATCCCCAGACCGCCCTCAGAGGGATGGAGGCAACAGACCTCGCGAGATACCAAAGGGGCCTTGCCTCTCCACAAGAAAGAGAACAAGGTCCTGACTAATGACATTAGTCGGGCATACGGGAGTGGAAGCACAGAGAGTCGGTAGAGGAGGATCGGATAGATGTGTGAAACACATACTTCCGCCCTTCCCTTCAGGGAAAGTCTCCTCCGAGACCACAGATTAACCGCGATCTCGGCCTTCCCTTGTACCTCCGACCAGTTCATTTCCAACTGGAGATCAGGACCGAACCAGACGCCGAGTATCTTGATCGGCCCATCCGTCCAGAGGAAAGGTCCGGGAAGAGAAACTCCTTCCACGCACCCAACCGCAAGCCCACAGACTTATCACGGTTGATCTTGGCCCCCTGTCACCATCTCATACCCACTTATTTCTTTGCTGACTTCGTCAATCTCGGCTCTGCTCGACACAAGAGCCGAAACGTCGTCAGCATAGGCAGAATACCTGGCCGAGGTGGTAGCGCCAGGCAGGGTAATTCCGCGCAGGACCGGATTCGCCTTTAACTTGCGAAGGAATGGTTCCAACGCAAGAACGTAAAGCAAGGGCGATAGCGGACAACCTTGACGAATGGAGCGAGACAATACGAAAGGCTCCGACCTTACCCCATTCACTTCCACCAGCGCACCGGGGGTCGCATACAAGAGTCGGATCCAGGAGCGAAAGTCGGCTCCGAAACCGGCCGCCGACAGGACAGCCTCCAGAAACCGATGGTCAACCCTATCGAAGGCCTTGGACTGATCTAAATTGATCAGCGCGGCTTCACTGTCGACTTGTTCTAAGATCAAGCGTACCATATGAAGGTTATCCTGAATCGTCCTGCCCTTCACAGCACAAGTCTGTTCGGGGCCAATCAGACGAGACAGGACAAGCTGCAAACGGTTGGCTAAGATCTTCGCCAAAATCTTTAAGTCAGTATTTAACATCGTCAAAGGGCGAAAGTTCCCTAACCCATCCCCACCGTTCTTGTCCTTACGCAACAACTTGATCACACCCCTGGTGAAGCGTCGAGGTAAAGACCCCTGCCTCATCCAGTGGTTGTAAATCAGCTGCAGCAAAGGAACAAAAACGGGCGACAGCCTCAAGTACACTTCGTAGGGAAGTCCATCTAGTCCCGGAGACTTATCCAGGCCAACCTGCTTCAGCGCATCCCAGATTTCCGACTCTGTTATGGGACCCTCGCACCTAGCCGCTTCAGCTGCCTCAAGGCAGGGAAAGTCAGCCAAATAGGCATCGAACTGAGCAGAGCTCAGACCGGGCTCCCTGGTGAAAAGATCCTGAAAATAAAGCCGAAAGGCCTCGCATATGCCCGCGCTTGTAGTCACGGTCCGCTTATCCGGCAATGTGACGCACGCTATATGTCGCTTAGCCGCGTTCCTATTCTCCTCTACACGCAATTCAGCGGCCATATTCGTCGCCTCAGAAGACATTCTTTTTAGCCTAGCCCTAACTACCAGAGCTTGATCCTTCTTGATAAGCAAGGAGGCCAACTCTGCCTTAGCTAAGACTATGTCCCCACTAACACGGGATTTCACGGCCCGATCAACTTTATCTTCTAACGCCGTTTGCGCCGCTAATCTATCTAGATTGAGTCGACGACTAAAATCGGCAGCAAACGTTCTAATCTTAGATTTTAATTTTCCCCACCAGGCGTTTCCCACAACCGCCCCCGTCAATTCCCTCTGAATCATTAGTAGCAGCTGGTCCCGGAAATCCTGCTCACCAAATAATGAACAGTTAAATTTCCAGTAACCAGCCATCCTAACCTTAGGCTTATCTAAGTTTACACGGACCCGGACAAGCCTATGATCCGTATAAACTATATAGTGGAAACTTGGACACTCTAAGAGCCCTACATCGACTCTCTAACTAACACTCGGTCCAGGTAGCTCGCAAGCGAGCCAGGATCCGAGTCGCCACTAGTTGTCCAAGTCCATGCTACCTCCTGAGGGTGCTCATTCCGGTACTTATCGACAAGATCAAACCTGCCGATAAAGCCCCGAAATGCCTTCACATCAGGATTGTTAGTACCCGGTTTTTACCTATACGATCTATATCGGGGTCAAGGACGGCATTCCAATCCCCCGCTAAGACTACCCGACGAGAAGTCGTCAAAAACGGCTCGATCTGCCGAAACAAAGCAGGCCGCTCAGTATGACTATTGGGCGCATAAACCCCAATGAGACGTAAAGCCTTATCCTTTATAGTAACATCCAGCACACAAAGCCTGCCCGCCGGATCTGCGAAGACAAGGGTACAAGCAGCCTTCAAAGACTTGCTCACTAGCCAAGAGACACCCCTCGAACGACCATCAAAACATGCTGAATAAAGGGCGAACCCCTTAGACAGTATATCCTCATGGTCATGAGAAGAAAACCGGGTCTCTTGCAAACAACATATATTCACCCCGAGGCGCTGAAGGTCACGAGAGAGCCTCGCCCTGCGAGACTCGGACCTCAGGCCCCGCACATTTAAAGTAGCTAACCAGAGAGCCATGAGAAAGTCCGATTAGGGTTGTTTACCAGGATTAAACATGGCCGGGGTAAGGATACCGACAGCCTCTCCCATAGACCCATGGCCCATCTCTCGACTACCATACGACTCATCTTCTCTGCCTGACTGTGGCTATTTTATGGCAGCAGGACGATTCCATTATATCCGAAAAGAGTGGACCCCATAACAGTAAACTTCCGTGTCGTATCAATTCAGAACGTGTCCGATAATGACTCATCGGAAACTTCTAGTAGATCTTTGTAACTTTTGACTATTTTCCAATCTTCACACAATTCATTCAGCTAAACGTTCAGATAAATTCTTCCGGTCAATAGCAACCTGCTTTTTTTCATTCCATATTCTCTCAGTGTAACTTTACGCAATCTCTTCTTTCTCATTATATTACCAAGTAATTTCAGCTGTCTCTTACTGATTTCTTTGATTTTTTTGCTTTATATTTTCATCCTTGCCTCCATTTTCCATCTATGCTATTGGCTTACTTGTGTCGAAAATTATTTATGTTTATGTTTTCTCATGTCTCCTTATCTGTCAAGTAATTTCCCAACATTCATTGCCACATAAGTGGACCAATATTGCATAGGAATTCAGTAACCATTTCTGTATCCAACGAAATTTTCCCAATCCTTAATGATTTGTTTAGGTTTTGGAAAGCATAATTTCTTATTCTAACGTGCTTCCCATATATTTAAATTAAGATTTATTTATCAAAATATATGTGTATTTGTTCTATCTCTGCGTTGTTATACGATTATTACACAGTTATGTACGAAAGAACAGTGGTAAAATATCAGGCCATAAATTCATACATAAAAGATAATTTGTAATAATAATTAGCTTTCATGAAGCATGAGTGTTTCCGAGAACGATGAAGAGAAACACAGATTTACAACATTATAACAACAGCTTAGTATTTTTTTTTAAATATTACACTGCATAAAATCAAGGATAAGAAATTATATGTAGAAAAGTAACTACTACTAAATAGAGTTTCCCTGCATATAAATACTTATCTTTCCTTTGTAGCTCGTAATAAATTTTGTGTAGTGTCATCAATTTTGAAGACTGTTCTGCCATTCATTTATTCAAGCTTGTCCGCAAGATTACGCGTTGTTTTCCTCTGTCTCTCTTGCTATCATTCTGTCCTGTGAGTAACAGATTTTCCAAGCCATCATTCCTCATCATGTGCCCTAGAAAATTCAAGTGACTTTCTGATGAAAACTATAAGATAAATTTTTCCATTTTCTCTAAAACTTTCTCATTGATCAAATGTTATACCCAGCGTCATTCTGTTGATTCTGGTCTATTCTTCATCCGTGAGATTATCAATAATTCCCTGTCAAATAGCAGATCTACACTGTTCGTAATCACTACATCTCATGGGATGAAAGCATACTTATATAAATAAGCATATCCCGCGGAAATTAATATTGTGTACATATTTGAATATGAACTATAAGTTAAACAGAATGAAAGGATTTCTCATTAAAAACACACAAATGTTAATATGTTTCCAAGAAGGCAGAGAAATAATCCAAAACCGCCATTCTCTCTCTCTCTCTCTCTCTCTATATATATATATATATATATATATATATATATATATATATACACACACACACACACACACACACACACATATATATATATATATATATATATATATATAAGGCGGCTTTTTTCTAAGTTTAGAGAAAATTCCTCTGTTTTTAGCGAGGATCAGAATATACATTGTCCAGAGACTGCTCATGTGTTTATCCGACCCATAACTCGAACAACTGCTACGAAGATTTGGCAAACTATTAAGACATGTTAAACAATATCAATCATAGTAAATTTATATATTGCATTGTAGTGGACAGTGAGGTCATCACTTAGTGGCGACTCTTACATACTTGAACACCATTTTCAGAACACTGCGTTCTTTCAGGTAGGTAAAATAGAACGATGGACATGCTGTAAAAAAAAAGTTAAATATGTAGTAGAGCCTATAAAAGGTAACAACATATAAAGAACAAGAAATAAAAGCAAACCTACTCCTGTTTGATTTGATATATATATATATATATATATATATATATATATATATATATATATATATAATTTTAAGTTAAGCAAAATCTATTGGTCAAAATGCTTAATATCAGGGTTAAACCATATATAAATATAAAATATAAAATTAGACACTAAGATCAAGAGAGCAAAACACATTTCCATGCTTAAATGGAACGTTCATGTCTTGAAAGTTGCGTTTAAGCAAGAAAACACTGTGGCCCCTGGGTCTTGACCTTAATGTCAACATAGTACATGAATATATATATATATATATATATATATATATATATCATCGAATCAGTTTTATGATTTCTACCTGTAAACTAAATAGATATATGTTGATCACTCACCTCCAATTATCTCCAGTATGGACTATACGGAATAAGCCAGGTTATTTGACAGAAATACATTCCTACTGTGAAGCCCACAGACAGTTAATAATCTGCCAAACTCATATCCATTTATTGTTACGTATGCTAAATGAGGAACTGGCTGACCATTGTGACGAAAATGTTCATGCTAGTTCATGGCAAGTGATCGAGTTTTGGGTCGAAGAACCTATTTGTATGATACTATGAGCTGACACGTCGCACAGATCACTTCCTGTAATTGAGATGTCGTTATTATGGTGAGAAGAGTGCCCAGGCGGATTATGTATAGGAGTAGTAAGTAATATAATTGATATCTCAGTTGTCATAACGCATCCACATTAGCGTTACTTCAATTCTCGATACGAGCTAACATTACTATTGACCGAAATTACTGCTTTGTCTTAACCACCTACTCTGTCAGACAACAGGTAACAACAATATTGTCTTATTTTTCTGAAGATTGGATTGCAGTTGAAGTAAGGGCAACTGGTTTAACTTTGTCCTGCCTTTCAATCAAACTTTTTAATTTGATATTTCTCGGTGTTATGAAGAATAAACTTTCTTTTCTGAGCATAGGTTTTCGACAAACTTTCGATTTGTATATTATTCTTAATACACATTTAATAGATAATCACTTATAGTAAACTGCAACGGATATTGATGTGGAACAATCAGTAAGAAGAGTTTCAAAATCAGACAAAAATCTGCATTTTACACTCATGACCATGAGAAAGAGCGTGAAGAAATTGATTCATGCATAAAATGGTAAATTGGGGTTTCTGTCTAAACCGTGAAAAGAGAACAAGAGAGTAATCTACTATACTTACCGATCATATATAAATAATCTCATACAAAAGAAATCAGATATAATCAAATAAAGGGTGTGGAATAAATACATCCCACATAGTGTTAAGACAATAGCGGGAAAGGTGTCTTTATTTAGCAAATGTCTTACCTTCATGTGGGTGATATTTCTGTCGTAGACTATATATAAATAAGAGGACACAGTATATGCAAAAAACTTTTTGTGTCGTACACTATATATGTATAAAAGTAAACACCTGAATAAAGACGACAACAAACCTTTTTTACCAATGTTACTCGTCACACTGAGGGAATTTACTAAGGTAAATCCGTGTATGTTATTTTGTAACAACTGTTTCTGCACAAAAGTAAACTAGGGGAAAATAACGTTAATTCTTCACAATTTTAAATATAAGAACGCATTAAAACATTCTTAAAGTGGAGTAAGTAAAATAAAACGATGGAAAACGCTTATATTTACATTTAATTTTCGATCGTACTTTCCAATCTGATAAGTTTGCCTCTGACAAAAATTTTCTACAGTAATAGTTGTAATAGTAAAAATAATAATATTATTGTTATATGAACATCGTATTGAAATTGCTTACAACATAGTAGTACGCTATCCAATCTTAACATCAAAGGAGTACAAACATTAAGAAAAGATTTGAATGTGGATTCTTTCAAACATGTAACAATGTACTGAAAAATCGTATGAACATAACCATGAACCAGTCTAAGTTGCCTGGATATCTATTTTCTAAGAGATTACCATCCATCCTCGCAAAGATATACAAACAAAGGAGACATTGATGAAAATCTCCAATCAAATAATACCTCTTCATAAATACAGCAGTGCTATGAGATAAATAGTTATCTTTTAAAGAACATGGCAGTGAATAAATGTCAAGATCTTCAAATTTAATAAGACCATGTAGCACATTAGATAGTCGAATAAAATTGAAGGCATTTGATACAGGACTAAATATTACAGTAACAAAAAACAGAAATGTATGTACATTTCTGTTCGGCTAATTCCTTTAAGCACGCAATCCATAATGAATTTAAAAAAATCAAAATTATTATCAGGTTCAGAAGGAACTGTGAAAAATAAAGACTTACTGTCCTTTTTAAAAATAAATTGGGTGTGGCTGAACAATGTCTGTCTTCTCTAATCTAGCTAGACTGGAAAAGTCAACTTTATGAACTGTAGGCCTCTCGACAATGTGATTTCTTCACATAATTTTTTACGAAAACACTAGTTTAATGTGTTTATCTGAATCTATTTTTTAAAATAAACTGGCACATCAGGACCGAAATTAAAAGTCGCGAAATTTGAAGAATATATTGAATAACGGAAGTATCTTATTATCAAATTTTAGAAGAAAATAATCATCAAATGATCTATCTGGTCTCTTAATGCAATAATACCCATATGACCTGGGTTTTCTGGGAACTTATACATGCTTTTGAGTTGCACTATTCCTAAACATAATTTGAAAAATGCATTCGTGATATTGTTTTTTCTTGAGTAATTAATCAACGTGAATGTACATGCTTATTTCTGATACAACCTGAGATTCTGTGATATATATATATATATATATATATATATATATATATATATATATATATATATATATATATGGATAAAATACATATTTAATTTAATTTACCATTTTTATATATCCCCCTTATTAATGGCTTCAGTTGTTTTATTAAGTATAAGCATAAAAATTTGTTGAAGATTTAGAATTCTACAAATATAATTGTCAAACGACAAATTCCCTTCTCATTAAAAAAAGGCATTCGAAGTCAAATATCCTCTTTTTTATGGAATGACAACGCTTCGATACTCATCAACTTGTATTTTCGCTGATCAGATGATATTCATCTAATTTTAGATAATCAGAAACAAATGATTTTGTTTCCAATTATGACCAGTGCCAGAAAATGAAAGAAAAGTCTACAAAATTTAGTGTTAATTGGCATGGTATGATTTAATGTCTTATTTTCGATAAGGTAGTTAGGCTAGAGATAAAGACCACATCATGACTATTCTGTTTTACACACACACACACACACACACACACACACACACACACACACACACACACACACACACATATATATATATATATATATATATATATATATATATATATATGGCATGAGATGGAAAAATGTCGTCTAAATTACGCAAAAAATAAAAATAACACAGACAACTCATTTTAACAGATATATTTATTAAAATTGTCATTGGCTTCAACCATGACTCAAGATGATATCAAAATCTCGTGCATTTTTATTCTGGACGGTGTCCTTGTATAAGTTGATAAATGATACCATAATCCTTAACAGTTGATATTTTATGTTATAAGGAATTTTATTGTTCTCTCTCACAACTGCACCCTCACATAATAATAAAGAGGGTTTAGCCTGGGTAGAGAGGTGGGCAGATGTAAGGAGTGATGTGATAACAGTTGTCTGAATGTCATAACTCGATTGTGTGGCATGGTCCAAATTTCGGAAGAACAGAGAGGGCATTCCAGCTGCCTCCTTATTGCCCCGGCCTGCAGTACCATATATATATATATATATATATATATATATATATATATATATATATATATATATATATGAGGAAATACACTGGAGGCTGGTAAGATAAAACGCGCGTGTGTGAGTATATTTTCTGTGTATATCTTATTTTAATAGATAAATTTTATTTAAATAAAAACTCACTTTTCTAATTAAACAGCATCAAATACTGGCCAGAATGTTCGCGAAATTTTGTAGAAAACATAGAATCTCCAAGAGGAATCGAACCTGTGTCATACACGGAAGAATCATTTGATCTGACGTGCCATACCACTTATCTATAGAGAAGCGTCTGGTTGGCAAAGTCCACATTCATGTTTACAAACATAAATTCTCAGTCAATATTGTCAATATTGTACTGGACAAAGAGGGGGATATAAGAATAATAGTAAAATAAATTAAACAAACGAAAACACAGAAGAAATAAAGAAAAAAAATTAAGTAGACAAATAAAATACTGAACTAACGGAAACGTAATTGCGATCTTTAATATTTATTTTCGCATAGGAAGTAAGAGTATACACATCATAACATGGAAATTTATTTCATATTTATTTGACGTTTTCTCATGGTTCATTAACTTTCAACCTGAACTTCAATGCCAAATGTGCACACCTTTTCGTTGTCATTGAGTCGCGGATGATTCGTCAACAACGAGCATTTAATTAAAGAAAGATAGCGACTATATTTCGCATTTAATTCTTTGAGAATCCCTTTCTTGCTTACTTTTCATTTCCTCTATGAAAATGATAAAAATCAGGCAAATTGAATGATAAAATGGATAAGTGAATGATCTTTTGGCGGATTAGATTTTCTTGAAATTTGAAAACTACGAGGCAGTCAAGACATACACAGAAAAGAAAAAAAAATTATTATTGGATTTTTATGGAGCGAAGAAACCAAAAATAGATCAAGACCCTGAAGCGTATATGAAGCAGGAAATGTAGAGAAAGTCGTGCATAGAATAAACAATGGAGGAAAACAAAAATAAAGGAAAAATCTCAAGTAATCAGGAATAAAATAACAGAGAAAATATAAGCAAAAATCATGCAACAAAAAAAGTTTTAAAAAATTCAAACTTGCTGAAAGATTTTTAAACATAGATGATGAGGGATAAAATCAATAACATAAAACTTACTAAAGTACGAAAAAATAATATTTACCAGTTTTAAGCAATTTAGGAAATGTGTTTTTAAAACATTCAGTTAAAATATCCAATTGATTTGAAGCAATGTCCGTGCACCATATTTGTTGAACAAAGTGATTGAAAGATTTTAATATGATACATGTACATTTATTTTCTGTGACTCATAAAAGCCATACATGTTTCATGCATATGAGTGCGTGTATAATTTTAATCTAAATAACTTCTTTTTTTATATATTCTTCAAGTAATGGGTGCATTATTTTTTTTAGCAAGAAAATGCTTTAGTCCGGTTGCAGGCTATAAGATAACCACGGTATTAATATAAAATAGTAAATTAATCGCTTCATGAATCGGAATGAAAAAAACTGCCGTCGACTTCATGTTAAAATAAAGAATGAAGCAATTTCAAATATCAACTGTTAAAATATATTCGTAAATGCCAATAATACAGAATTTTAGTAAATTACATGAAATTCGAATTTGACTGTGTTGATGTTAAAAGAAACATAGCTTGGTAAAATATTCTGATTATTTTTACCTACTTTGATTACATCAATTCCCAATTATATTTCCGTGTTTCTATCTGAAGGAATGTTTTCATTTTTTCATAAAAATCAAATATATTTTTCGCTTATGAAAATGTTTATCTCATTTTATCTAATTGGCATTTTAGACAGAGGACACTTTCCATGAAAACTGAATTTTTACAGAGCCAGTTTATATCTTTTGGAAGTTTTTCTTAATATCTTCAATTCATCTAATGAAACCGGAAAATAAAAGAAAATTAAAAAAAATTAAAGAAAATTACATATTTTATATTAAAATCAACAGGATGCATAAAAACCTAGGACGCTCATTGGTATTAGAAAACATCGGTTAACTTTTCCACGATGAACGAAAACAACCGGTGAATAAACATATTTATCAAAGGACCATAAATCTTACAATGTGAAATTAACACTGGCCAAATTGAAAAGAAACCAAACTGCGGGAATTGGCGAAATTATAATGGAGAGGTAAGTCTTTGATGATTTCCGCATGATTACAGACACAATAAATTAAAATATATAACAATGGTGATATATCGGTAGACTTAAGTGTATCGGTTTTCATAGAACTGCCAAAAATCAAGGTGCAAACGAATTTGAAATCCATCACACAATCAATTTAATTGGCCATATAATATATCATCTTCATTAAAATGAGCAGTGCACGCAATAAAATCAGACTAATATAGGGCAAGAACAGTGCTTGTTCGTTAAAGACACTTGCATGGAATACATTATTTATTCTCAGAATGATATCAGACAGAGCAATAAAATGTAAAAGGTGTACCTGTGTTTTACAGATTATGCCAAAGTGGTTGACAAATTAAGTCTCAAATAAGAGTTTGAACTGCTCGATAAGCATTTGTGAGGGATATTAGAAAAGTCAAGTCCTATAGAAGCAGCAAATCGTATCAATATGGATGAAAAAAATAGGTTCTGTAAATATACTAAGATAGAAAGGGATGTAAGAGAAACGTGTTTTCGTAGCGGATTTATTACAATTATACAATAAAGCAGTTGGGAGAGAATTAGAAGTCCTATTATGATTCATTATTGGTCGCCACGAACTTACGATATGCAAATGACAAAGAGATGTTAACACAGAAAGGAAACTACAAGAACTCCAAGGAAGGTAGAAAAGGAAAGCGAGAAGAACGGATTAAAATCAATTGCAGGAGATGGAATGTATGGTTGTTAACAAATGGAAACCCCTACATGCAATTTACAAATGGCTATACCAAAACCAAGCAAATAAAAAAATGTAAACATATTTTACATTTTTCATTTTTTTTTTTTTTTTTTTTTTTTTCGTTTTTTCGTTTTTAAACTTTTTATTTTTCTCCCCCCTCCCTCCCTACTGAAAGGCATTTTGTCCCAATGATGCTACTTATTTGATAATTTAGTAAGGAATCCCGATCCGAAATGTTAACAAAGTAAAAAACTAGAAAATGGAAAATTGAATGTCTTTTACTGGATGTGATAATAAATCCGGGTAACCGTATTTTCAATTTCTTTTTAGAATAGACAATGGGACTTATAGTAAGTTAAAACTTAATGTGATAAAGTATAGCCATTTGTGAACCAGGACTCCTTACCTGTTATCTCCCCTCAATCCTTCCCTCTGTTTTGTGTCGTCCTTTTTTGTGTTATCTGTAATAGGAGTAGGTAGTCCCTTCTACCGCCCGGTCAACACTCCTCCCCTTCTATTGGACATGAGTAGAGGCTTACACCTTGTTTCTTGTCTAGGATGGGGTTCCCGGTACTGTCTTCTCTCCGGCCTCTGTATTAGTGCAGGTCTGTTTCTCCCGTGATGCGTGCAGTCTGTGGCAACATCTCTTCATTCTGAGGGTACACGGCTGACAGTTCTCTGGTTGTTGTTTCCGACTGGTAGTTAGGAGCCCTAACTCTTGCGTAGCGTCTTGAGCGGCTGCTCTGATCAACAGTTGTATAATACCGGGGTGTTTGTAGTGCCATGTCGCGCGTGGAAAGGTGTCCCTGCAGTCACCTCCGGTGGGCAGCCCTGAGGCCACATAATGATGCGGATTTTGCCAACTCCTCTCTGCCCGCGTCACGGTCGAAACTGTCTGTTTTCTCTTACCTCAGGCCTTCTCATCTTTGCAAATAAATCCAACATGAGTTACAAAAACCGAAAGATTTACCCTAAACCAGCATCTCAGAAACCACCTAAACCCCTCAACATTTCATTCTCCAACATCCGGGGCATTAGAACAAACTTCTACAGTCTGGAATCCTTCCTCACTGCAAACGGCCCGGATATACTTGCTCTCTGTGAGACAAACCTTGTCTCATCTATCCCCTCTTCTGATCTCTCGATCCCCGGCTTTCTTCCTCTCCTCAGAAAAGACTCTCTAACCCACATGCACGGTCTTGGTGTCTACGTCAAGGAACATCTCCCCCTGACCAGAGAGTCCTCTCTTGAATCGCCTGACCAGTCATACATGTGTCTCCGTCTCTCTCTCCTCAATGCGGTAAGCTATCTCTTCTTCCTTTACCGCTCTCCATCTGTGTGATACTTGATAGCATTTCTGACAACATAGACAAGGCTCTCTCCCTCCACCCGTTTGCTCACATTTTTGTGTTTGGAGACTTTAACGCCCATCACACTCTGTGGCTTAAGAATGCTACTACTGACCATGCAGGCATTCAAACGCTTAATTTTTCAATCTCCCATTCCCTCACACAGATAGTTAACTTCTCCACTCGTTTTGCCCTCAACCGGGTAAGTAAAGCCTCTCTACTCGACCTGTGCTTTACCTCCATCCCCGAATCCTGCAGCGCCTCGCAACTATGCCCACTTGGTAACTCTGACCATGCAGTAGTATCGGTTAACATCTCCTTTAACTCCTCCCCTATAAAGAACCTCCTATCACTAGAACTTCGTTCTATTATCAACGAGCTGACTGGGACGCGTTCCGTGATTTCCTCCGCGATGTCCCCTGGGATGGAGTCTTTAAGCTCCCCGTCCAAGAATGTGCTTCTGAGGTCTCTTCCTGGGTTAAAGCTGGAATCGACGCTTTCATCCCATCAAGGAAATATAGGGTTAAGACGCGCTCCTGCCCTTGGTTTTCGGCTGCTTGCTCAGCCGCCATCGCCCATAGGAACCACTACTTCCACCTATACCGTAGCGACATGTCTGACTGCAATAGACGTCTCTTTGCCGCCGCCCGTAACGATTGTAAGCGTGTCCTAAATGATGCTAAGTCACTATTTGCGGCTCGAATGAAGGAACGTATTGCATCTCGCAAATTTGGCTCCAAAGATTATTGGCGTCTCTGCAAGAATGTATTGAATAAGTGCAAACCCTCTATACCTCCTCTATTCAACCAGTTCGAAGTCTTGACCTCCTCTACCGACAAGGCTGAATGCTTTGCTCGGAAATTTTCATCCAACTCGACGCTCGACTCTTCTGGTGTACCCATACCCGACTTTCCTCTTAGAACTAAGGCCATATTGAGTGGGTTAAACATAACCTCAACCTTGGTACTGGGCGTTATCTCCAATTTAGATCTCAACAAGGCGAGTGGTGGAGATGGGATACCAGCCATTGTCTTAAAGAAATGCGCGCCTGAACTGGCGCCCGCCCTTTCGAAACTATACAACTACTGCCTCAAGGAATCTTGTTTTCCTGACTGCTGGAAGTCCTCTTCGATTGTTCCTGTCTTCAAGAACTCCGGCGACCCCTCTGACCCTTCCAACTACCGTCCTATCAGTCTCCTTCCCTCTTCGGCAAAATCTTCGAAGCTCTAATCAATACCGGGGTGGTTAACCACCTCATCCAATAATCTGCTCTCAGACAAGCAATATGGTTTCCGCTTTGCCAGATCTACAGCCGATGTGCTCACAGCCATCACGGAAACAGTCTACCGAACTCTCCAAAATAACGGGAAGCCTGAGCCGTGGCACTAGATATCTCCAAAGCATTTGATAGGGTTTGGCACGCCGGCCTTCTCCGCAAGATCCAGGGTTATGGCATTACGGGTCAATTATATAACGTAATACAATCATTCCTGTCAAACCGTGAATTGAAGGTCGTTCACAACGGATTCTCCTCCAGTTCCTACCCACGAACGCAGGAGTTCCTCAAGGCTCCATCCTAGGCCCCACTCTATTCCTTATCTCTATAAATGACCTTCCTGACGCCGTAACTTCTCAAGTCGGCATCTACGCGGATGACACCACAATTTATTCCTGCCTCAAAACAAATCCAGTCTCGCTGACAAAACTCACCTTGCCGTGCGCCTCGAAAAGGACCTCCAATCGATTGTGAACTGGGGCAAGATTTGGCTGGTCAACTTCAACGCTTCGAAGACTAAACTGCTCTCTATTAATCACCACAGAGAGCCTTCCCTTCCCTCCATTATAATGTCGACGCTCAACTTCCGAGAGCAACTCTCTGCGGCTTCTCGGTCTCACGTTGACTGCTGACCTGAGATGGAATAAATACATCGAGTCAATTGCCTCGTCCACTGCGAGGAAAGTTGGCTCCCTGAGCCGTACTAGGGAAGTTTTTCCCCCTGAGTCGATCCTCCAGATATACAAATCCACAATTCGCCCTTGCATGGAGTATTGCTGCCATATATGGTCTGGCGCCCCTTCTGTTTGCCTCGGGGTTCTTGATAGGCTCCAGAGGCGGATATGTAATATGGTTGGCCCTGCCCTGGCGTCTCGTCTACAGTCACTTTCTCACAGACGCACCGTCGCCTCCCTCTGTCTGTTCTACAAATACTTTCATGGAAATTGCTCCGAGGAACTGCATTCGCTGGTTCCCAAACTTCATGAGTTCAAGCGCCCTACGAGGCTGGCATCCCGCTCTCACCCCTTCACTGTCGAAACTCATAAATGTAGCCGTCTCTACTACTCTAATAGCTTCATGTCTCGCACCTCTCGCCTGTGGAACTCTTCCCCTCTCCTGTTTCCCTGAGAGTTATAATCTCCAGCTATTTAAGTGTAATGTCAATCGACATCTCCAGTTGTCTTAATCTATCTACTACCCTCATCCTTTCTTCTATCACTCCTATCTGATCTTCCTATTTTCTGTAACCCCTTGCGTTCTAGTGGCTCCCCGCCTTGCTTGGTGTGAAATGCTTAAAAAAAAAAAAAAAAAAGTAATCCACGATATCGAACTGTATTAGGGTGCAATTCGGTTTATCATCAATATAGTTAAACCAATTGATGACATCTTTAGTATTGATCCATAATTTTAATTCCGGTTGTTTTTTTTATTTGGCAGGTAATTTTTTCCAGGATCCTTTTGCTGATCTTTCCTATGTCGGGTCGGGTAGGGTTAATTATTCTTGTAGCAGGGTTTTCTAAAAAGTCAGGCTTATGGTCCTTAAGAGTTATGTAACATTCTTTTTCAGCAAGTTTACCTACTCTATCGCTGATTTTTAATGTATCAGTTATTTTGTTACTAGTTCTGTTTATGCTATCGACCATATTAATGTTGTTGTTGCAAGCTTTTTTATAAGTCCTGGTTAATTTCAAATTTTAGTATGTTATTATGGATGATAACGACTACCAGTTGTCAAAATTTCAGCTTTTCACAGTTGTTATTTCTAACAAATATTAGGTTTTAAAATTTTCTCCCTTAGTTTTGGACGCTAGTGTATATATATATATATATATATATATATATATATAGATTGATAATGTTATTGGTCAATATATATATATATATATATATATATATATATATATATATATATATATATATATGCATATATATATATATATAGCCTTATATATATTATATAATAAATATATACATATATGTATATATATACCCTTTTATATTATATAATTATATATATATATATATATATATATATATATATATATATATATATATATATATATAGCCTTTATATTATATATGTATATGTTATGAGTCCGACAATATATTTAATGTAATTTTTTTAAACGCTATTTTTATAAATACACATATTTAAGTAAGTGCTCTGTTTATAATAAAGAGTATTAACGACATTTACCGGCTTAAATATCCGAGAGACCTCAATGAAAAATTCCTAAAAAATAAATGGTACGGCACGTCAGCCTATATGGCGGATCCGTGTAGGATAGAGGTTCGATTTCTCTGACATTTCTCTTACATTATTATAAACAGTGTATTTACTTATATATTATATCTATAAAAATAACGTCTATATATATATATATATATATATATATATATATATATATATATATATATATATATATATATAGGCTGCGATTTCGTAAACTACAAATATATATTTAGGATCAGTTGTCCACCGTCTGTGCAAAAAAAAAGAGCACCATGACGCAATTAGTTCCGGCAGAAATTTGAAACCGCTGGCTGTATATCTTGGCATTCGCACCGGAATCTCGAAAAGGAACATTTCAGAGGATTTGGACCGACTCTGAGGAAAGCGCAGAGGATTCAGTAAGAGTTGGATGGGTCTAATAGTGATTACGAAGGTTCGAAGCTCACTCTTTTCGTTCTGATGAGAAAAGAACTCACGAATTTATTGGTGGGGGCCTCAGACTCAACACGGAGGTCTACATCAAATACCTTGAGGAGGTACTTCTTCTTTGGCTCCAGAAGTTGGCTGCTGGAAGAACCTAGGCATGAAAAGAAAACATTGCACCATGCCACCCAGGCAATTTCTGAAACCATATCACATCTTACATCTAGCCACTTAAATCACCAGACTGCGAACCGTTAATTATTATGTGAGGGTCGCAGTTGAGCGAAAAACCAACAAAACTTCTTTTAACACCAAAGATGAACTGAAGGAAAAGATTATGGCAGCATTCACGAAATTAAACAAGGAGACTGCCCAGAAGAGTTGCAGTAGATTCCGAAGTCGTCTGTAGACCGTGATTGAAGCCAATGGCGATTTTATTGAATAAATTTACTCTTTAGTATTTTCAAGATATTTTGGTGTAATTTTGGTAAATATACTGTGAAAATGAGATGCCATGACATTATTTTTATTTTCGCGTAATTTATACAACAATAAATCCATCGCACCATATATATATATTACTCAATATATGTATATATATATATATATATATATATATATATATATATATATATATATATATACACACACACACATATATATATATATATATATATATATATATATATATATATATATATATATATATATATATATATTCCTCGAGTCTAGAAGAAACCTCAACAGAATGCAGAAATCACTGGACGAAACGGCCGTCCAGTGATTTCTGCATTCTTGAGGTTTCTTCTAGACTCGGGGAATTACTTAAGTATCTCTAATCCTCCATAATTTCTATCATATATATATATATATATATATATATATATATATATATATATATATATATATATATATATATATATATATATATATGTGTGTGTGTGTGTGTGTGTGTGTGTGTGTGTGTATAATTATTTTTTTAAAAATGTATTCATAGAGACACAAAATGTCCATGTTTTTAAAACAAAACCTAAATCTTACATTAAACGTAAAATTTGAAGATCATTTTCAAGCAATGCTGAATAACTTTCGAAATAAATTGATTTACTCTATTTATAAGCCAAATAGTATTATATATTTTAGTTAGTGAGAGAATAAGAATTCTAATTTTTTTTATTGAGTGGGTGTTGGCTTTTTTTAACGAATAAAGATGCAAGTCAGTATCAGCAGACAGAAATTTCTAACCCTCATCTAAATTTGGCCGATTTTTACATTGCCACATAAAAATATACATGTAACTACATTCGTCAAAAAAGCCACCATAGTTCATATAAATTTGCTATTCCTAGATATGTATATATATATATATATATCGGTTTCTCTCTCCCTTTCTCTCACGTTATATATATATATATATATATATATATATATTAAGACATTTTTTATGTTTATACATTCTTTTTATGAATACAAATATTTAAGTAAATGCTCTCTTAATAAACAGTATTAAACAACATTTACCGGCCTGAATGTCCGAGAAATTTTCATAGAAAATATTCATCCTCCGACAGGATTCGAACCTGTATCCTATACGGAGCCGTCCTATAGCCTGATGTGCCTTTAACCGATTTGGTCACAGAGGAGCATTCGGTTAGCAATGTCGAATTTCCTGCATTTAAACTTCAATGTTCCGTGAATCTCCTACGTACATTCATATCTGCTCATGGCGTATCCAAATGTAAACAAATGACGTCATACATTAGGAAATGGACAACATCCGACAATTATTTTAAGACATTTTTATGTTTATAGATTCTTTTCTAGATACAAATATTTAAGTAAATGCTCTGTTTATAATAAACAGTATTAACTAACATTTACCGGCCTGAATGTCCGAGAAATTTTCATAGAAGTTTTGTTGGTTTTTCGCTCAACTGCGACCCTCACGTAATAATTAACGGTTCGCAGTCTGGTGATTTAAGTGGCTAGATGTAAGATGTGATGTGGTTTCAGAAATTGCCTGGGTGGCATGTCGCAATGTTTTCTTTTCATGCCTAGGTTCTTCCAGCAGCCAACTTCTGGAGCCAAAGAAGACGTACCTCCTCAAGGTATTTGATGTAGACCTCCGTGTTGAGTCTGAGGCCCCCACCAATAAATTCGTGAGTTCTTTTCTCATTAGAACGAAAAGAGTGAGCTTCCGAACCTTCGTAATCACTATTAGACCCATCCAACTCTTACTGAATCCTCTGCGCTTTCCTCAGAGTCGGTCCAAATCCTCTGAAATGTTCCTTTTCGAGATTCCGGTGCGAATGCCAAGATATACAGCCAGCGGTTTCCAAATTTCTGCCGGAACTAATTGCGTCATGGTGCTCTTTTTTTTTTTTGCACAGACGGTGGACAACTGATCCTAATATATATTTTGTAGTTTACGAAATCGCAGCCTACACACACACACACACATATATATATATATATATATATATATATATATATATATATATATATATATATATATATTAAAGACATTTTTTTGTTTAACGTTGTTATTTTCTAGATACAGATATTTAAGTAAATGCTCTGTTTATAATAAACAGTATTAAACAACATTTACCGGCCTGAATGTCCGAGAAATTTTCATAGAAAATATTCATCCTCCGACAGGATTCGAACCTGTATCCTATACGGAGCCGTCCTATAGCCTGATGTGCCTTTAACCGATTTGGCCACAGAGGAGCATTCGGTTAGCAATGTCGAATTTCCTGCATTTAAACTTCAATGTTCCGTGAATCTCCTACGTACATTCATATCTGTTCATGGCGTATCCAAATGTAAACAAATGACGTCATACATTAGGAAATGGACAACATCCGACAATTATTTTAAGACATTTTTATGTTTATAGATTCTTTTTATAGATACAATTATATAAGTAAATGCTCTGTTTATAATAAACAGTATTAACTAACATTTACCGGCCTGAATGTCCGAGAAATTTTTATAGAAGTTTTGTTGGTTTTTCGCTCAACTGCGACCCTCACGTAATAATTAACGGTTCGCAGTCTGGTGATTTAAGTGGCTAGATGTAAGATGTGATGTGGTTTCAGAAATTGCCTGGGTGGCATGGCGCAATGTTTTCTTTTCATGCCTAGGTTCTTCCAGCAGCCAACTTCTGGAGCCAAAGAAGACGTACCTTCTCAAGGTATTTGATGTAGACCTCCGTGTTGAGTCTGAGGCCCCCACCAATAAATTCGTGAGTTCTTTTCTCATTAGAACGAAAAGAGTGAGCTTCCGAACCTTCGTAATCACTATTAGACCCATCCAACTCTTA
>CAHIKZ030000905.1:1545000-1592500 GCA_903632075.3 Acanthosepion pharaonis | reverse complement strand
CGTTTCCATGGTTACAGAATATTCTACTCAAATTGAACACGGGGTGTCTAGATTTTCCTTATGACAATATCATTGTATCAGTTATTAGCTACATTTTGGTAAGGGGTGAGGATGTATTTTACACTGAAACCTGACGTCGGTTGAATGGATGTCGTCTGAATTTAAAAAAAAAAAAAAAAAATTGTTAACGGTAAAAAATTTTCAACGTCATCTTTTAAAATTAAAGATTTTTTTACAATACTTTTTATTTAACTACGATTTGAAATATTTTCCTTTTTTTTTTATTTTACTATATTCTTTTTAAGAACAGTTAAATGTATTAGAATCCATTATATTATGTAGGATTATTTTAACATTAAGTTTAAGTATGTATATGAGGTTACATTTTTTTTTTTTTTTTTTTTTTGTATATGACTATGACAGCAGAAATGGTTACTTAATTTCACTGATTCAGTAAACTTTTCTTTTATATATAAACCTATTATTATAATATTTCACATGTAAGTACTGAGGACATGGGTCATTCAAAAGCTTACATGTTATGGTATTTCATATATATAGATAGATAGATAGATAGATAGATAGATAGATAGATATCAGGTCATCCCATAAGTTCTGTCCGAATTTTGAATAAAGAAAACAAGTGACCAAATGTTAAATTTAATTACAGATTCAATCAACAATGTATTTTCTCTGATTATCTATGACTTCCTTCCATCTATTAACAAGCTTACTAATTCCATTACTGTAAAATTCTTTTGGCTTTGATTCAAAGAACTCACAAATGTCAGTTTTAACCTCTTCCTGTGTTACAAAAGCTGTTTCTTCCAAATTATTCTGTAAGCTACGAAACAAATGGTAGTCTGAAGGAGCAAGATCGGGAGAATAAGGTGGATGAGGAATTTTCTTCCAACCAAGTTCTTCGATCTTTTGTGACGTGATTCTTGCTGTGTGGGGTCGCGCATTGTCTTGATGAAACATCACCCCTTTTCGATTCACGACAGCAGATCATTTTTCCCTCAAAGCTTGGTTCAAACGCTCTAATTGCTGACTGTATATTTGAGCATTAATTGTTGCATTAGGTGGTAAGAATTCAAAGTGGATTATTCCTTGGCGATCCCACCAGATTGAAAGAAGAACCTTTTGCCCATGAAGTTTCTTTCTTGGCTGTGGCTGGGGTCCTTCCCCTTTACCAAGCCACTGTCTATGACGCTTAACATTTCGATAAAAGATCCATTTTTCGACGCCAGTCCCAAGTCTATCCAAAAAAGGTGAAACAAGTTTGCGAGAATAGAGAGAAGAGCAGATGTCAACTCGGGATTTGAGTTTGTTTTCAGACAATTCATGAGGCACCCATTTTCCAAGTTTAGGAACTTTTCCAAGTTGTTGAAGATGACGATGAACAGTTGTATGGTTTGAACTGAGAATCACTGCCAATTCCTCAACTGATAAAGCAGGATTTTCTTCAAGGACTGCTTCAAGAATCTTTCCATCAAACTCAACTGGACGTCCGGTTCGATCTTCATCTTCAAGGGTGAAATCTCCACCTCTGAATTTTGCAAACCATCTTCTACAAGTTCTTTCATTCACACATTCCTCTCCATAAACTGAGTGAATGTTTCTAGCTGATTCGGCTGCTGAGTTTCCTTTCCTGAACTCATAAAGCATAATATGCCTCAAATAATTCTTGGGTACTTCCATGTTAGCAGGGTTTTAATAAAAAAAAATTAATTTTATTTTTCTCTGAAATAAAATTTGATCAGTTTAAATGCATCTAAACATAAAAATAATGTTCAGCTCCATTAGACATTTATAAAATTCTCTTTAAATTTCGTTCATTTTAACAAAAAGTTAAAATTCGGACAGAACTTATGGGATGACCTGATAGATAGATAGATAGATAGATAGATAGATAGATAGACAGGCATCTGTACAAACTGACAGTGTAACCTGATAGATAGATAGATAGATAGATAGATAGATAGATAGATAGATCTGAACTGACTGAGATAGAGAAATAGATAGATAAGTATACACTTCGAATGATATATTTACGCAGCAAGTGAAACTTTCATAGCGAATTTTCAGATTTATTGCCCTAAGTAGATATTGTTCTTTAAGTTCAACTGACATAATACCGAATCAATTTGAAGGAAACCCCTAATTGGCCTTCCAATTGCCATAACCAAATGCGCTGCTTCTGCTCAGCGGTATATTTTGACGCGTCGCTGAAGACAAGCCCGTTAAGACACGTCTACATTCAACCAGCCGCGCCTAATTTAATCTGTGTGTTTTTAATGGACTGCAATTATTCCACTGTAAATATCTGTGGATTGTGATATGAAATGAAGTATATTAGAAAGGTTTAAATTAGCCTGGCACAAGAATATGGGGAGGAAGACTAGAATAATTTACTCTGTGTTCTCACGATCTTTCAAAGTTCATAAATGGATTCTTTTATCGGGGATTTTTTTTCTGTGGGTACAGGGAAAAGGTCACACATCAACTTCCTAAATGTTATTCTATGTATCATCTGACCATTTAATATAAATCTGTAACTTAATTAAAACTTCCATTGACAAAGACTTGAACAGAAGATTAATTGTAATTTTCATCTGCTTTTCTTAATTTCAAGAATTGAATTCTGCAGACGGTCTTTCTACTCCCTGAGCAGATGAGGTTTTATATGAGATAATGCTTCCTAGTGAAAGGTTTGTTTTGGGCCAGTAGGCAGTTCTTCGGTTGGCAATGCCAGAAAATATCACGAAACAATGAATTCTTTCAAATCATGCATTTATTCAATTAACAGGGCGAGATTCAGTTTTCCATGCTAGGGCATATCGTATATCAGGTAATTATTCCTAGTAGACTCTTTATTCAATTAACGGGTGTAGATGGTTCTTAATCAGTTGTCCATGCTAGGAGATATATCTTGTACCTGTGGATTCTATATAGTGAACCATTTATTAGGGGTTGGGTAGATTGTTCCCATTCCACTTTCCATGCGAAGGGATATCAGGGATGAGAAAATTATTCATAATAATCCATTTATTCAATCAAGGATGGGGGAAGCCACTCATAGTAGTAGACATCTTGTTCCACAGAATTCTTCTTATAATCCATATATTCTGATGGAAGGGTAGATGCTCTAAATCGGCGGCCAATGTTGGGTGAAGTCTTGTACTCGTTAATTTATTCTAGTAATCCAATAATTCTATACAGGAGATGGGTAGATTTTTCTCGGCTCTCCATTCTCGGGTATATCATGTACGCGTTGCTTTATTCTAGTAATCCAGTTATTCTATCCAAGAGTCGGGTAGATTGTTCTGAAACGACTGTCCATGGTCGGGGAAATCTTGTACCCGTTAATTTATTCTAGTAATCCAATTATTCTATATAAGAGGCGTGTAGAAAATCTTCTGAATCGGCTCTCCATGATTGTGGATATATTGTAATCCATTTATTCTATCGAGGCGGGGATTGTACACATTCTGTAGTTCATGTTAATTCATTAATTCCTCTTAGTAATCCGTTTATCCTACTTAATGTGGAGTAATATTTTATATATTTGGCTATGCTAGGAGATTGCTTGCATCCAATAATTATTCCGATTTATCAATTTATTCTGCCCATAGCGAGGGGCAAATTTTTATCATTCGGCAATCAATGTTAAGGGATATTTTGTAACTGTTAACTATTCCTAGTGTGATATCACCCTAGTCTCTAACCTGGTCTTGTGCTGTGCTGGTCGCGGCGCCAATTATGACGCCACCGGTCAGTCCTGGGCTGACTGCAGCACCATCTGTGACGATCTAACCCTTGGCTGGTTCGGATGGAAATCTGGTTTACTACGGAACCCTGTGAGCCACTAACTCCTCTGGTTGTCTTGGTCATGGTCGATGTCTGGTTAGATTCGATATCAGCTTTGTTGTTCCCAGCTCGCCTCCAACGTCTGGTTACCGAAGTAATTGGTTTGATCTTTAGTCTAACCTACCCATGTTGTGATTTGTTCTTAGGTAGACGAGATCAATCAGGCGTCGGACCGTAGTGCAAGCCGAATCCGGGGCAAAGGTGATACCGCACAAGTATATGTAAAAGAAAATAATGAAACAACTCAAAAGATTCAAATGTGTTGAAAAAAATAACAAGTATCTTTATATCTGTTTGCTGAATACAGGACTGCGTCTTTCACCCAAACCGCTTCTATGGATTCGAGAGAGAAATATGAATGTTGTCGGATGTCTAATACATTAAAGATACATATGGGTATATGTATGTCTGTATGTGGGTACACGCCTCTATGTATGTATATACGTGTATATATTATCGTGTATGTGTGTATTCGCGTGTGTTTTTGAACATAGGGATATAGATCCTTGCTGGATTAGATAATCGTTGTATTTATTTTTTGTATGTTTATATTTGATTTGTAACCTGTAGTCGATATTAATTTTGTCAAATTTTCTTCATTGCACAGCGGACATTTCAGTAAATGCCCTTTAGTTTTAGTTTTCCCCGCCCCATCTCTCTCCCCCACACCTTCTTCTTTCCTTTCCTCTCCCTCCCTCTTATTCTGATCTTTAACATTAGATCGTCTATGGTGTGTGTATGTCACCACGAGATGTATCTTTAATGTATTAGACATCCGACAAAATTCATATTTCTCTCACTTAGACCTCTTCCACTAACCTCTCCTAAACTTCTCTCTGTTAAGGTTCAATCTCCCACCTTCTCTCGTCTGTTGCCCCTCTCTTTAGCTCTAGCATTCGCTCCACACTCTCATACTTACACTCTCTATTTTTGTTTGCGGAGTTGTTTTTTCTGTTTTCTTTTTGAATTTGTAGGTCTGATGAATTGGATCGTATTGACAATACCAATGTAATAAATTATGACCATGGAATATTAGTGCTTAAGCATTTTTATTATATATATATATATATATATATATATATATATATGTGTGTGTGTGTGTGTGTGTGCGCGCGCAGATTGTTCTCATTCATCTGCCTATGCAAGGAGATATCTTGTACTCGTTAATTATTCCTTCTAATCCATTTATTCTATTCAGATTAGCAAGAGAGTTCATCTATCCATGCAAGATGATAACTTTTATTGTTTAATTTTTCTTAATAATCCATTTTTACTATCCAGGTGGGGGAGATTGTCCTCATACCGCTGTACAGGTAAGGGGACATATCGTTCTAGTTAATTATCCCTAGTAATCCATTTATTCTATCAATCGTGGTGAATCGTAGATTTTTCTCATTCCATTATCCATGCAAGGGGATAACTTGTATCCGTTAATTATTCCTAGTAATCCTTTTATACTACGCAGGGGCGGAGGCAGATTTTTCTCATTCAACAGTCCATGATAAATGATATCTTGCACGCGTTATTTTTAATACGATATTTATTCTATCCAGGAGAAAAAGTGTTCTCAGTCAATGATATCGGACTTCATGTATCAGTTAATTCTTTGTTGTTATCAATTTATTCTTTCCAGATTGTTCTCTTCCCGTTGTCCATGTTTTGGAATAACATGTATACGTTAATTATTTCTAGTAATCCATTTCTTCTATCCAGATTGGTCACAGAGTTCTTATTCATCTGTCCAAGCTAGGTGATATCTTATATTGGTTAATTTTTCTTAATAATCCATTTTCACTATCCAGGTGGGGTAGATTGTCCTCATACCGCTGTCCAGGTAAGGGGATATATCGTTCTAGTTAATTATTCCTAGTAATATATTTATTTTATCAATCGTGGTGAATCGTAGATTGTTCCATGCTCGAGGATAACTTGTATCCGTTAATTATTCCTAGTAATCCTTTTATAAGACGCATGAGGTTGGTGGGCGGGGGATAGATTATTCTCATTCAACAGTCCATGATAAGGAATATATTGTATTCGTTAATTATTCCTAGTAATCCTTTTATAAGACGCTTGAGGTTGGGGGTGGGGACGGAGATTATTCTCATTCAACAGTCCATGATAAGGAATATATTGTATTCGTTAATTATTGCTAGTAATCAATTTATTCTACACAGGTGCGTATATTTTTCACCCAGTATTCCATGATTGGGGTATTTTGTACCTGTTTGTCCTTTGTCATCTATTCATTCTATCCAATGGAGATGAAGGTCGATTATTCTCATTCAGCTGTCCATGCCTTTCTATCTTGTACTCGTAAATTATTCGTTGTAATCTATTTATTCTATCCAGGATGGTACATTGTTCTCATTCAGCTGTCCGTGCGAGGAGAAATGTTGTCACCGTGGATTATCTCAAGTAATCCACTCATTCAATACAGTGGGTAGATTTTTCTTATTCCACTGTCTATACTAGAGGATATCTTGTGTCCGCTATTTATTCCTACTAATCCATTTATTCTATTCAGGCGTCGGGTAGATTATTTTCATTCCATTTGGGTAGATTCTTCTCAATCAACTGTCCGTGCTCGGGGATATCTTGTATCTGTTATTTCTTCCAAGAAATCAATTTATTCTATCCAGAGATGGATAGATCATTCTTATTCGGTTGTCCATGCTATGGGATATTTTGTACCCAGTAATTCTTCATAGCAATCCTTTTTTTCTATCCAGTGTGATGGGGGGGTGCAGATTGTTCTGCTTTGCTTGTCCATACCAGGGGATAAGCTGTAACCTTTAATTATTCCTTGTAATCTAAGGAATTTATTCAATCCAGTGTGATAATTTTGATTAATTTCTTCTCTCCATTTTAGTGGATATCTTGTATCAGTAAATTATTCCTAGTAATCCCTTTATTCAATTCAGTGTGTAGATTGTTCACATTCACGTCTCCATGCTATGAGAAATCTCGGATCCGTTATTTCTTCCCAGTAAGTACTTTCTTCAATCCATACGTGTAGAATGTTCTCACTCTTCTGTCCATGTTAGTGGATATATTTTACTAGTTCATTCCAAGTACTGATCCCTTTCTTCCCGGTGGAGTAATGGAGAGGAGCTCAGATTGAGGAATTGGAGAGCCGAGTTGGTATTCATTACTTTCACTAACGTGCTAATACCCCTGGGAAATGTACGAATCCTCTTCTTCTCCCCCACTCCCCAGCTATGGATAAATAACAGGACCAGTTGGATGGCAACTGGTCTACCTCAGAAAGAAATGGCAGCCTACTGCAGGAGAAAAAAAATCTGCCTCGTGAGTCATGTTTCAAAAGATACATGATCGCTTAAGCGTGTATCACGCATGGCGCATGACTGTTCTCTCTCCGCTGTCCCCTGCTAAGGGACATATCGCTTCATTTAATTTTCCCCATAGATCCCTTTATTCAATCAACACAAGCAGAATGTTCTCATTCTTGTCTCCATGCTAGGGAATATTTTTATTAATTAATTGTGTTTTGATACATGTATTCGATCCATGGGGATGTATATACATTTAATACTTTGTAAAAAACACGGAGAGTCAATGCAAGTATGGCTGCGCACTTAAAAATAGCGCTTAAACTAATAAAAAGATGTGCGGTTTGCAAAAAAAAAAAAAAAAACATCCATTAATTCTTTATATATTGCTTTGTTTACATACTTCTTTTTCTTTTTATAGCTCTCCACTTCATTTTATCAATTGTAGCGCTCAATAATTTTGCCCTTTGCTACTTTCCCCAGGTACTGTTCTGTCGTCAACTTGCTTAAGCCCGCTAGGTATGTCATGCGTTGCTTTCCCTTATCTTACTTTCCCTCTATTCGACCTGTGAGTATCAAATTCTCCAAGCCTTCCAGAAACTTCAGCTGCCTCTTCCTGATGTTAAGCGCAAGCTTCCTCCTTGTTTGCATCCAAAACCACATCGTTGCTCACACGCTCGGTCCATGATATCCTTAGCAGACTTCTTTCATTCCCACTATTCGACCTATGAGTATCTGATTCTCCAAGCCCTCTTTTCTTATTACGAGAAATTTCAACTTCCTCTTTCTGATGTAAAGTATAAGTTTCCTCCTTGTTTGCATGCTCTCCAAAACCTCATCATTGCTCACACGCTCTGTCCATCATATCCTAAGCAGCCTTCTCTCTTTCCCTCTATTCGACCTGTGAGTATCAGAATCTCCGTGCCCTCTTTTCTCATTACGTGACACAGAAATTTCAGCTGCCTCTTCCTGATGTTAAGTATAAGCTTCCTCCTTGTTTGCATCCTCTCCAAAACCTCATCGTTGCTCACACACTCTGTCCATGATATCCTTAGCAGCCTTCTCTTTTTACTTCTATTCGACCTGTGAGTATCAGATTCTCCAAGTCCTCTTTTCTCATTACGTATCCCAGAAATTCCAGCTGCCTCTTCCTGATTTAAGTATAAGCTTCCTTCGTGTTTTCATCCTCTCCAAAACCTCTCGGATCAATGATATACTTAGCATCCTTCAGTAGAACCATATCTCCATTGCCTCGAGTCTGTTTTACATCTTTGAGGAGACCGTCCAACATTCACCGCCGTAAAGGAGGACAGATGTCACGTACTCTTTTCTCTGTTATCAAATACTCTGCCTAGCTTTTGGAATACGTCTTCGGACATCCCAATACATCTTACGGATGCGAAATTGTGCAGTTATGAGTTTTGAAGGAATCTGAACGATCAAAGTTTGCCTAAGATTATGGAGAACTTCGTAACCGAGCGCTTAAAGCAGGTCGGATCAACCGGCGGTTTCTCCTGAAAAAGTTGGTGTGGTGCAGGTTCGAATCCTGTCAGAGGGCACATTTTCCTTTAATAAGATTTCTTGAATGCTCATGCCGGTAGAGGAAATAAAATACTAGGTATCCTCTAAAATTCTGGGTTTCCTCCAAAATTTTGGTTATCTTAAAAAATAGTGGGTACTCTCTAAAATATTGGGTACCTTCTAAAATTCTGGGTACCATCTAAAATAATGGGTAACCTCTAAAATATTGGGTACCTTCTAAAATACTGGGTACCCTCGAAAATTCTGGGTTTCCTCTAATATTTCAGGGTATCCTAAAAAAAATGGTACCCTGTAAAATTTTGGGTCCAAGGTAAAATAGGGGGTATCTCTAAAATAATGGGTATCCTCTAAAATACTGGGTAACCTCCAAAATAATGGGTATCGTCTAAAATTCTGGGTAACCCCTAAAATACAGGGTACCTTCTGAAATAATGGGCACCCTGTAAAATTCCGGGTTTCCTCTAAAATAATGGGTATCCTCAAAATTACTGGGTACCATCTAAAATTCTGCGTATCCTCTAAAATTCTGGGTATCCTCAAAAATACTGGGTACTCTCTAAAATACAGGGTACCTTCTAAAATAATGTGTATCCTCAAAACACTGGGTACCCTCTAAAATATTGGGTATCATCTAAAATACTGGGTATACTCTAAAATTTAGGGTTTCCTCTAAAATTCTGGTTACCCACTAAAATACTGGGTACCCACTAAAATAATAAGTATCCTCTAAAATTCTGGATATCCTCAAAAATACTGGATACCCTCTAAAATAATGGGTACACTCTAAAAAAATGGGTATCCTCAACATTACTGTATACCTTCTAAAATACGGGGTACACTCAAATTAGTGGGTATCTGCTAAAATAATGGGTGTATCTAAAATACCGGGTAACCTCTAAAATAATGGGTATCCTCTAAAATTCTGGGTACCCTCTAAAATAATGGGTAATCTCTAAAATTCTGGGCTTCCTCTCAAATCATGGGTATCTAAAATACTGAGTATACACTAAAATAATAACCCTCTAAAATACTGAGTATACACTAAAATAATGGGTATCCTCAATATTACTGAGTACACTCTAAAATACTGGGAACCCTCTAAAATACCAAGTACCTTTTAAAATGAAGGGTATCCTCAAAATTACTGGAACCTTTCTAAAATACTGGGTACCCTCTGAAATACTGGGTACCCTCTTAAATAATGTGTATCCTCTAAAATACTGGGTAATCTCTAAAATAATGGGTATCCTCTAAAATACTGTGTACACTCTAAAATAATGAGATCCCTCTAAAATTCAGGGTACCATCTAAAAGTCTGGGTTTCCTCTAAAATTCGGGCTATCCTCAAAAATATTGGTAACCTCTAATATTCTGGGTACAAGCTAAAATACTGGGTACCCTCTAAAATACTGCGCACCTTCTAAAATAATGGGTATCCTCTAAATAACTGGGTACCCTCTAAAATACGGGGTACCATCTAAAATACTGAGTACACTCTAAAATACTGGGTACCCTCTAAAATAATGGGTATCCTCAAAATTACTGGCTACCCTCTAAAATCCTGGGTACCCACTAAAATAAGGGGTATCTTCTAAAATACTGGGTAACCTCTAAAATACTGGGTATCCTCTAAAATTCTGGGTACCCTCTAAAATAATGAGTAATCTCTAAAATTCTGGGCTTCCTCTCAAATCATGGGTATCCTCTAAAATTATGGGTACCCTCTAAAATACTGAGTATACACTAAAATAATGGGTATCCTCAATATTACTGAGTACACTCTAAAATACTGGGAACCCTCTAAAATACCAAGTACCTTTTAAAATAAAGGGTATCCTCAAAATTACTGGAACCCCTCTAAAATACTGGGTACCTCTAAAATAATATGTATCCTCAAAATTACTGGGTACCTTCTAAAATACGGGGTACCTTCTAAAATACTGGGTACCCTCTAAAATAATGGGTGTCCTATAAAATACCGGGTAACCTCTAAAATAATGGGTATCCTCTAAAATTCCGGGTACTGTCTAAAATACTGGGTACTCTCTAAAATTATGGATTTCCTCTAAAATTCTGGGTATCCTCAAAATTAGTGGGTACCCTCTAAAATACTCGGTATCCTCAAAATTCTGGGTACACTCTAAAATAATGGGTATCCACAATATTACTGATTACCTTCTAAAATACTGGGATCCCTATAAAATACTAAGTGCCTTCTAAAATAATGGGTATCCTCAAAATTACTGGGTACCCTCTAAAATAGTGGGTACCCTCTGAACTACTGGGTACCCTCTAAAATAATGGGTAATTTCTAAAATAATGGGTATCCTCTAAAATACTGGGTTTCCTCTAAAATACTGGGTACCCTCTCATATACTGTGTACCTCCTAAAATAATGGGTATCCTCTAAAATACTGGGTAACCTCTAAAATAATGGGTATCCTCTAAAATATTGGGTAACCTCTAAAATACTGGGTACCTTCTAAAATTCCGGATATCCTCAAAATAATGGGTATCCTCTAAAATTTTGTGTACCCTCTAAAATAGTTGGTATCCTCTAAAATTCTGGGTACCTTCTAAAATACTGGGTACCCACTAAAATTCTGGGTACTCTCTAAAATTCTGGGCATCCTCAAAAATACTTGGTATCCTCTAAAATACTGGGCATTTCTCTAAAACTCTGGGTATTTTTCTAAAATCCTGGGTATCCTCTAAAAATAACG
This sequence comes from Acanthosepion pharaonis, assembly GCA_903632075.3. Classification (NCBI taxonomy): domain Eukaryota; kingdom Metazoa; phylum Mollusca; class Cephalopoda; order Sepiida; family Sepiidae; genus Acanthosepion; species Acanthosepion pharaonis. Next base: position 1,581,072 of record CAHIKZ030000905.1, on the reverse strand, counting down.
CGTAATGTGATAAAAATTTGTCAGATTAATAAAACAAAATATATTAATTCTTATTTACGTTATTTACATTATTCGGACTCTTATCCTCATCTTTGTTGCCATATTCACAACGGCGTACCAACATAATATGGCCGTAAGCCATGAGGGTGAAAGAATACCTGAAAAAGTACGCCCTGGGTATGATGATAAACTACGTCCGGCTCAAGGACACTGAAAGGGAGTTTTTCAGAAGAGGAGTACCATCTCCTAATTGCTGCTGTTCCCTGTTCTTCCCTGACCCGGTGAAGATAATCTAAAAATGAAAGTTTTTAAATCAAGATGACATCAAGTTTGGAATAAACATTCCTAGTAGAATTCAAAATAACACGAAAAATTCATTTTAAACAGTCAGACATAAAGAGAAATTAACAACATCCAAAAGAACCTCCCCTTGATAATGGCATAAAGAAATGTCCGAAAATGGCTTAAAGAAATATCCGAAAATGGGTTTAAGAAATGGCCGAAAATGACCGATAATAGCTTGAAGAAATAGAAATGTCCGAAAATGGCTTTAAGAAATGTCCGATAATGGCTTGAAGAAATGGTCGAAAAAGACTTAAAGTAATGACCGAAAATGGCTTAAAAAAATGTCCGAAAGAGCTTGGGAAAATGCGGAAAACTTTTGCACTCCTATTCTGCCAGCAAATATATACGCATTCTGGAAAAATGAAATACAAAATTAATTAAATTTTCCCTGATTGTCAAATTTAAAAGAAAGATTTCCCCAATACATACATACATACATACACACACACACACACACACACACACACATATATATATATATATATATATATATATATATATATATATTATGAAATGGACAAATCTTAAAATAATTGTCGGACTTTGTCCATATCATAATGTGTGACGTCATTTGTTTACATTTGGATAGGCCATGAGCAGATATGAATGTACGTGAGAGATTCAGGGAAGAATGAAGTTCAAATACTTTATTATTTATTTATTTATTATAAACAGAACATTTACTTAAATATTTGTATCTATAAAAGAATGTATCAACATAAAAATGTCTTAATATATATATATATATATATATATATATATATATATATATATATATATACTCACAGTAGAATCCCACAATATCCGGAATCACTCAATATCCAGATTCTTTCACATCCAGAGTGCCGTATATCCGGACATGATTTTGACGTGTATATTTGAAATATTTGGATGCTATTTAACTGATTTGAAATTTCTATTTTACTTTGTTTATATGAGAATTATTTCACCCTAATGGCTTGTATTGTTGCAAAAGATGATGGGAATAAGAGGAAAAGAACAACTTTGGAGTTATCGCAAAAAGAGCAAAATTTAAACAGACTAGACGCTGGTGAAAGTTCATTGTTACTAATGTCTCAATTCAACATAGGAAAGTCATCATTGTATGACATAAAATCTACCAAGGAAACTATTCTCCAGCGTTGACACTGTCACAATGAACAAGGAAATTAAAAATATGATAGCGATGAAACCTGGACTGAAATTGAAAAAGATGTTGAAAAGAGTGTTAGTTTTATGGAAAGAAAGCCAGCATTCAGTTATAATGATTGCAATAACGCACGAGAAAGAATCATCATGGAAAAGCGATTAAAAGAAAATCCTTGTTACATTATTTGTTTTGCATATGTGGCACACTTAATATAATTTAATGAATTAAGATTAAATAATTTATATCTATTTCCTTCAAATCAGTTTCGTTATATTTCACTCATCATTAGCTTATTTTGTTTACTATAAAATATTGAAAATAAATGTTAAACCTGATTTCAATTCTTTTATTTTAATCAAAATATAACCTCAACATATCCGGACTTTGGAACCAATTCCTCATATGCAGAAGAGTTTCTTAGTTCAGCTGTCTCTCTCTCTCTCTCTCTCTCTCTATATATATATATATATATATATATATATGTTTGTGTGTGTGTGACATAAAGATATATAATTTTATATACCAAGAAACAGTATTGAGAAAATATGACAAATTAAAAAAAAAAAAAATTGTGACGCGATTCATCCGGTAGCACTTCATCGGACTGGCTTTGTTGATATTGCTACGGCAACACATGCGCAGAAAACGAGAGATGCTGGTAGTTTCAATATTTTTGAAAGAAGATTTTTTTTTAATTTTGCTAGAAGATTTTTTTTTCAATCTACACAAATACGTCTCTGTTCCCTTTCATTTCTTTCCCATCGCCTTTGTACTTGGTTATCTCACATTGTGACAACCAAAAATCTGCCAAGAATCGTGATTTATTGTAAGAGCCTGGACGCAAAATTATCGTGGCTGAACTAGCGATCAAGGCACTTTCCAGATATATTCGTCTTAGTGAATTATTTTTCTCTTTTAATCAGAGTAGCATTTCTTATGTCAAAATTGTTGTCATATATATATATATATATATATATATATATATATATATATATAGCATAATGAGAAGCCACGTATACATTCTTAATATGTATATATAGAAAAAAGTTGCAAATTAAAAAATATTAATGATTTTTTGAAAGTATTTATTTAGATATATTTGATATTTCAGATCGACTTCGATCTTTCTTCAGAAATGACTGTTATTTCTGAAGAAAGATCGAGGGCGATCTGAAATATCAAATATATATAAATAAATACTTTCATAAAAACATTAATATATTTTTTAATTTGCAACTTTTTCTATATATATATATATATATATATATATATATATATATTTCTCTCCAGCAAAAGACATTCATTTCTGTAGTTTAGTGCTACCAGCAAGCAGAAATATTTCTCCTCCCGATGATGGCCATTTCGGTCGAAACTAGTCGAGGAATCTAAATGGAATAATAATAAAAAAAAAAAAAAAAAAAAAACGAAAGAATATTAATCTACAACCCAGTGTGTCTAAAGATTTTATTTTTTTTTATTTTCTTATCGTTCAATATATATATATATATATATATATATATATATATTTCATCTCTATATGCTCACATATAGAAATTATACATCATATTATAACGTCAGCAAATTTCACTTGTAAGCTAAAAACGACAGTTATTAAACTGTCGTTTTTAGATTTTGCGCTGATAGCTAGGAACAGATATAAAAATACATCGATTGAATATTTTTGTAAAGTTATATATATATATATATATATATATATATAAATTCGTGTGTGTGTGAGTGTGTGTGCGTGTTTGTGTGTGTGTGAACTAAATCACCGACAACTGCTTTCTGTGGGACATGTGTCTCAAAGAGAAACAACTTTCCTGAAATCTCTCTGTTCTTGACCTCTCACACGATGTTGATAGCATCACCCAGTGTGCGGGAAGCCCATAGGCCCGATCTCTTTGCACAGCAAAGGAGTAAGGGCCAGAGACGTAGGCATCACCATCGCCCCTGGCTGTGGCGTTCCGATTCTGGAATACGCGTGCGGATGAGAGTCTGGGTTAAAGGTGAGGTGATTATCGCAGCGTGAATATTCCGTTTTCCCGATAGTTCTGAACTTTAAGAAGATTCCCGGTGCCAAAGAAAAAAAAAAGCTGTAGGCGGGGCGGAGTCCCCGGGTTGGAAAGGTGTTTGAGAAAGTCGAGCAGACGGTAATTTTTTTTTTTTTTTTTATCTTGGACTAGAGGAAAAAGGTGATTGTGATTTTGTTCTGTCGATCATTCTGGAAGGCTTTTGTTTGTTTTCTCTTTGCTTACGTCAGTTAGTTTCTTCTATATTTTCTTTTTTTCTCTTTACCAATTCTCTCTGGTAACAAAGCAAGTAAGCTGTGGCTGGCAGAAACAAATGAGACAGAACAAAAAGGTGAAGGGAGGAAGTCTATAGATGGTTCCATTTGCTTCGCTGGATGCATGAAAATGTCGAAGGTGATTGAAAGGGCAGTTAAGCCTTCTTTGGACCAAACCGAGAAAGGAAATAAAACAGAGAAACGTATAAGAATATTTAAATTTCAAATGAATGTCTTCAATTTTAATTTTAAATTAAGGAAAAATACAGCACGTTATTTAATATCATTAAGGAATCTTTGCTTCTAAGATAATTTGATATGAGCTGACCACAATATATACAGGGGTCACCCTAAAAGATACCAAAATAGAGTTCATATCCAATGTCGCATCGCAGCATGAGATGCGTTTACGGCCTTACCATTTCTTGATATTCATTTAAGTTTGATCTTCCCAAATTTAAATGCAATGCCAATCGTTATGTTCTCTCTTCTGAATACCTGTCATTCAATAATTCTATCCTTAATAATGTTTTTTTCGTTTTCGGCGTTTTTTGGTTTAAAGGCATATCAACTTATTGTAGTTTCTATTCAAGGAGATCCTGACAAGCTAAAATAAGATTTATGCCCATTTCTGCGCAAGCAGGGTGCTGGGCGAAAATTGTCCAATATTTTGACCCGTTACCCATGTGTATGTTCTCGGATACCCCACATAATATAATTGACCTTGTGTCGCATCCTGACTCAGTGCGGAGTCTTGTAAATACTAGTAATTTCTTATACACAAAAACATACAGCTGGCAATATATTTTCTTTACAAGAAGCTATCATTGGTATTTTTTTTTATATGAAAATGTATTCTTAGCACATTCCCTATAAAAACGTATTTCTCCACTCTCATAGTGTTTTGAATCCAGTTCTGTGGTTAAATATTTGCCATAGTTGGGCCCTAATATTGCGTATCAATATGAAACAGACTGTGGCCACTCAGAGTTAACATCAATGTCCACTTCCATATATGCAAAACAACCCAAGCCTTATTCGGGATTTGTTTGACCAGGAGGTTCTTCGTCGTCACGAGGTCAAGGCACGTCAGATCTAAGGACGATTTCCCCTACAGGGCGAAGGTTTGCAGGATGCATATTTTTCTCGATTATTCAGACTGGTAGATGGAAATAAATATATGTTTAATAAATAAATGAATAAATAAACAGAGCGTCTACACAAATATGGGTATCCATTTAACTAACGTTAAAGCAACAAATTATAATATGCCAAATTAGGAAACGAAAGATCCATTCATATATATATATATATATATATATATATATGAAGAAATATAGTCTTAAGGTGTGTTATATTTATGGGGAAAAGTGCTCGATATCAGAGATAGAAGGTGAATATGTGAATATAAAAGTGAACATTTCAGAGACGACAGTCTGTTTCAAGCTATATGCAATCGTCAGGCCAGCATGAAACAGACTCTCCCTCAAGTGTTGACTTCTATGTTCACTTTTATTTATATATATATATATATATATATATATATATATATATATATATATGGTGGACTCTCCTGTCGTATTCAACGTATGAAGGTCAAGCAGAACTGTTCCCCAACCGACAGTCAATAACAAGCACATCTGATTTGATTATAGTGGTGAAGCTGTGTGTAAAACCAACCACACATTTTGAAATAAAACAGAGAACCTTATGCACTACGTACCAAAGGTACCGAACGTTCCACTGCAGGTTTTCAATTCAGAGTTGCAGTTCTCTTATATATATATATATATATATATATATATATATATATATATATATATATTGTCCTGCGTCTAAGCATGAAACAGATTGTCGACGCGGGCTGTTGATATCAGCATCCACTTTTTATATTTATGTACTCTGTCACTGATGGATATCATTTTCATTCATGTATATAAAATTATATATTTATCGTATATATATATATATATATATATATATATATATATATATATATATGAAATGGACAAAGTCCGACAAATATTTTAAGACATTTTTAAGGAATAAGGTGCTCCACAATGGCGAAACCATATATATATATATATAATATATATATATATATATATATAATATATATATATATATGAAATGGGCAAAGTCCTAAATTATTTTAAGGCATTTTTTATGTTTATACATTCTTTCGAGAAATTCTTTCGGAGGACGAATATTTTCTATGAAAATTTTGGATATTCAGGCAAATGTTTAATACTGTTTATTATAAACAGAGCATTTACAAAATATTTCTATCTATAAAAAGAATGCAAACATAATAACGTCTTTTCATATATATATATATATATATATATATATATATATATATATATATATATCGGTAGATAAGATGTTACAGATCTTACAGATGTAGTTTCAGATGGTTTAATATGTATCTAAACCCACACGCAATTCGTCGATAGCAGCCTCACCCACATGTACAAAAAAGGCTAAAAGTAAATAAAAAAAAAAACAGCGCTTAATGACACCAACTATGGAAACGGGAACAATATTCTGACAGTGTTTGAAAAATAAAACATTCCTATGTGTCCAGATACATACATAAAAAATCCATACATTCAGTTAAAATTATAAATGAAAGCATCCTTCATAATGGCTAAAAGAACAGATGAAAGCGTTCGGACATACAAACCATTCAGACAATTTATATATAATTTATGTCCAGGAATGTTATGCAGGAATAAAATCTTGCTGCTGACACTTGAGCTTGAACATAGATCGCCCGTAAGCAAAATCAGACGATCCCGTTATTGAATTAAGTAGACCAGATGACAATAGAAGAAATGCATATATGCGAGGTAGCGTGTGTCTAATTGATCTTCACTTCAATTCTATCCTCTGTTACTATACTGATCGTCATTTCTAGTCTATCCTCTATTACTATACAAACCACTATTCTCTAATCTATTCCTTATACTATTCCTCTCTTAGGATCACTATTCGGCGGTTACTATTCGAGCGAGTATTATCGAGCAAGTACTATTAGTGCGAGTAATATTCGAAGGTGTCTGACACCAGTATTGCTCAACGGTATACTATAGTTGTATCTGCGATTACAAAGACTTTACTACAACGAGTATTACGAAAGAGGCAACGAATATTTGTTGACATCGAGTGTTCGTTGCCACCACAAAAGAAAAAGAAGACATTATAAGGCACAAGAAAAATGAAATAAAATCTTAACAGTTTTAACGAAACTTGTATAATTGTTGCCCGAATACGCATATATTAAATTACATGACTCGACAGCTAAAAAGGAAAATAACGCTACAAAATTCCGGGAACTCATTGTTTTCCATCAAATAGCAATAGCTAAAAATGAAATCCAACATTAAAATTAAAAAAAAAAAATTATCCGCAGTCGTCTGCCTTTTGACCAAATGCAAAATTATATATATATATATATATATATATATATATATATATATATATATGTATGCTGTGGCAGCATTTTTTCATTGACGCATGTTTCATTAAATAATATAGACAAGTGTTGCCGATTTATTTTATGTAAATTCTTTTCATATCGTCTGACAAGCTTAATAGCATTATCATTAAAAGAAGAAAGAAAATCACAATATTGATACATATTTTCCAATCCTCTCTTATCTTTCGGCTTACATAAGCCATTATCAAAGATGACAATTACATTGCACTATATTAAACAATACACGTACAAAACAATTATGATGGTCATGGAAGATTTCCAAGCAACGACTAACTCGTGCAGACGAGTCGCTGGAAGCGAAAATCGCACCGCACCTCATGGCGTCACACATGACCACGCGAGAGTTAAAACGAGAAGTATGGGAAGCCGTTGGTATAACCCAATGGCTTCTGTTATAATTTATAGATATTTAAGAATATTTGTGAAGATGTCATAGTTTATTTTGTTCAGGTAAGGTTTCAACTGTTTTAAGAATTTTACTTTTTGTTTATTGCTTTCATGTTTAAGTATAGTTGTGTTTTCAACGAGGATTTTCCGGAATTGTGTATGCGGTCAGGCATGTTGTTTAATATAGTGGAATGTAATAGTCATCTTTGATAATGGCTTATGTAAGTCGAAAGCTTAGATAGGGTTTAAAAGTTGCAACAATATTGTGATTTTCTTTCTTCTTTTAAATGTAATGTTATTAAGCTTAGCAGACGATATGAAAAGAATTTACTTAAAATAGACACAACCTGTCTATATTATTTAATGAAACATGCATCAATATATATATATATATATATATATATATATATAAAATAACTTTCCTTATTGCAGTGAACGAATGAGCAATCTCCAAATTTTTTCAGACTCAAACCCAACGAACGACATTAGTCTATCTTGAGAGGTGGTCGGCTTCATATATTTTCTACATTAGGATGTATTCCGGCGTTTCTAACTGACAGAAAGACATCTATCTATATTTCTTGGGGTTTTGGCAAATTTTATTTATTATTATTATTATTTTACATATCTTTCCAAAAGTTGTTCCGTTGCCAAAGTAGTTTTTTTGATGCGCGAACTTTGTCCAAAAAGAATCTCTTTTCTTGAAGCTATAGTCACAGTCTTAGAGTCACGACATTTTTTTTCACTTTTTTATGTAAGATCTCGTTTTAACAATTTCTTTTTTTTTTCTTCCTTACATTTTTTTCCAACTTCCTATTCCTGTAAGGAATTTCTGTTGGCTACTAGCCTTTTATAATCTCTTAAAATTAGACGTGTCCTCATTTCTTTTGATTTCCTTTACTCTCAATGGTATAAGGCCACTCGTCCTGAGTACCGATTTCAGAATCTATCAGGGTGAATCATAAGTAATTTCTGCTTTTAAGAAACCCATTCTAATGACGTCTGCATAGGTTGCATCACAATTTTTAAATCGGACACAAATCAAAGACCACAAATGACAGAGTAACAAAAATTAAATTTATTGAAAGTTAAAAGGAAACATTTTAGGATCTGCAATCATTTTGTCTCAAAAATGAACCCAAAAATATCAAGGGAAGCCTTACAGTAAAGGCTCCAGATATCCGCCGTTCAGTTGAAGGCATTGTTGATTGCAAAGTTGTTGATAATGCATGAATCTTCTGTGTTTGCTGCCTTCATTGTAGCCGTCATTCAACGGTTACCGTCATATATGTTGTTCTTGAGGAAACCTTAGAATTCAGGACAAGCAAGGGAGGTGCCGATTCAATTCAGCTTTGCATCTGATGAGACGCTCTCCAATATATATATAAAAATCCAAGTGTGGATGGTCCTGCACGAAACCTTCACCACTATAATCAAATCTCATGTGCCGGAGTCGGGCTGTCGGTTTCCTGGAAACTGATCTGCTTGACACTCATACGTCAAATCTCGACGGGAGAGTCGACTATATATATATATATATATATATATATATATATATATATATATATATATATATATATAAAAGACATTTTGTGTTTATGCATTCTTTTTATCGATACAAATATTTTAAGTAAATGCTTTGTTTTATAATAAACAGTATTAATAACATTTACCGGCCTGAATTTTCGAGAAATTTTCATAGAAAATATTCGTCCTCCGACAAGAATCGAACCTGTATCCTATACGGAACCATCATATAGCATTCAGGCCGGTAAATGTTATTAATACTGTTTATTATAAAACAAACATTTACTTAAATATTTGTATCATAAAAAGAATGTATGAACATAAAAATGTCTTAAAATAATTGTCTGACTTTGTTCGTTTCATAATATATATATATATATATATATATATATATATATATATATATATATATACGGTTCCGCCATTACTGAGCACCTTCAAAATAAAATCAACCTTGCTAATCGAACGATCCTCCGTGGCTCGATCGGTTTAGGCACGTCAGGCTATATGACGGTTCCGTATAGGATACATCTTCGAAGGACGAATATTTTCTATGAAAATTTCTCGGTCATTCAGGCTGGCAAATGTTATTAATACTGTTTATTATAAATAGTGCATTTACTTAAATATTTGTATCTATAAAAAGAATGTATAAACATAAAAATGTCTTAAAATAATTGTAGGACTTTGTCCGTTTCATAATATATATATATATATATATATATATATATATATATATGTGGTTCCGCCATTGTTGAGCACCTTATAAAAAATCCAAGCTGTGCCACCAGTTTCAGCATTGACTCTTTCTCCATCCTTAATCATGCTCATTCTTTATTACATTTGAAGGCATTTGAAACGATCTATGTTAAGTCCAAACAGCCCTCCCTCTGTAAACAGAGGCAATGTCCGTTAGGGTTTGACATTATTTCCATCTGATTGTTCAGTCTTTATTTCATCATATGCTTCGCAAGTTTTATATTTTATATTTCATATTGTAATATTTCATTTTCCCTCGATTTAAGCTCTGTTGAGCGAGGGCGAAAGCGGTCGGCTGTTTGATATTTATTTTATCATGAATGGTCATGCTTCTTGCCAATTTTATTTCCCAAATATATATATATATATATATATATATATATATATATTATATATTTTTTTATTTTCTTTCTTTTTTTTCTTTTTTTTAAACAACATCTAAAATATTTATTACAGTTAGATTTAAGTTAGGGATATCCGAACAGAGACGTTCCATATCACGTGACGTCCGCGTCTCGCGACGGACGCTACTTGCTAACAAAGAGTAATTTTAATTTATTTGTAACAATCAGATATTTCTGATGATAGATTGAGGTCAATCTGAAATATCAAATATATATATATATAAATAAATAAATACTTTCATAAAATAAAACATTATTATTATTTTTTAATTTGCAACTTTTTCTATATAGACATATTAAGAAAGTATACGTGGCTTCTCATTATGTTATTATAATATATATATATATATATATATATATATATATATATATATATATATGGATATGTGAATATATTTTTATGTTTTTATATATGTGTGTACATGGGTGTATGTATGTGGGTACACGCCTATGTGTATGTATATACATGTACATGTTATCAGTGTATTCGCATGTGTTTTTGAACATAGAAGTATAGGTCCTTGCTGGATTAGATAATCGTTATATTTATCTTCATATATTTATATTTGATTTGTAACCTGTAGTCGATATTAAATTTGTCAAATTTTCTCAATTAAAAAGTGGCCCTTTAAGTAAACGCAATTTTACTTTCCTTCGTCCCATCTCTCTCCCCCACCTCTTCTTTCCCTCCCTCTAATTCTAACATTAAATTGTCTATGGTTTGTGTATGTCACCACGAAATGTATATTTATGCATTAGACATCCGTCAACATTCATTCTTTTCTCTTATTTAAACCCCTTCCACTCACCTCTCCTAAAATTCTCTCTGTTAAGGTTTAATCTCCCTCCTCCTCATACTTACACTCTCTCTAAATTCTGTTTTTATTTCCGGAGTTGGGTTTTTTCTGTTTTCTTTTTGAATTTGTAGGTCTGATGAATTGGATCGTATTTACGATTCCAATGGAATAAATTATGAGCATGGAATATTAGTGTTTAAGCCTTTTTATTATATCCTTACTCTGTCCTAGACATTGAGTTCTACCTAGTTTCTTCCTCTTGAAATTTCTTTCTGAAAATATACATGTATGGGTATTTATATATTTTGCATATGTATGTATATTTTCCACTAATATATATATATATATATATATATATATATATATATATATATATATATATATATATATATATATATATACGTCTATTCTATACCTGAAGATGTCTGTAGGAACAGACGAAAGCTTGTAGTAAAAATAAGAACTAATACGGCAGAAATTTATGGAAACAAGGATCAATTCATTCATAACGGATTCAGAGGTTTTTGTATATTATTTGAATTGTTTGCGATGATGGATTTCTCATAATTAAATCATTAACCTTTGCTTTTGTTTTTGTGTGAATAATTCATGAATATATATATATATATATATATATATATATATATATATATATATATATATCTCAAGATACATACAATTTTCCAGACAAAATCATTAGGACCACAAATGAGGGAGTAACGGAAATTAAGTTTATTGAAAGGTAAAAGGACACCATTTTAGGCTCTTCAACCATTTAGTGTCAAAGATGACCCAAAAATGACAAGGGGGGTTCTAGAGTAAATGCTCCAGATGTTCACCCTTCATGTGAAGGCCCTTTTAAATGTTACGTTGTTGATAATGAATGCACATTTTTCCTGGATGATTGCTGGAACCCGCTCAGTTATGACTGGCTTCAACGCAGCAATAGTGCGAGGGTTGCCCTGGTAGATGTTGTCCTTGAGGAACCCCTAGAAGAAATCTAGCGCGTTCAGGTCAGGTGAGTGATTTGACAATTCCAGTTCAGCTTTGCGGCTGAGGAGACGCTCCCCAAACATTTCACGGAGCCATGCCATGGTAACATTAGTAATGTGAGGACGACCATCATCCTGATGGAACCACGGTTCCTCCTCATCAAGGTCCTTACTCTCCTCGAGCTCTCCCCATCTGAGTGGCCGCTTCTTTGTTTCAACAACTGTTAAACTTCCTGTACCATTCTAACTACTCGGTCTTTAGATATATCATGACAAGTGTTGAAAATTATGTTATCAGCGTAAAATACGATTGACCCCGTCCATGAGCGATCAGGTCTCTCCACAACTTCCTATCTCGTGTAGATATTAACAGTTTCCTTTAAATCTTTTCTAAGATTCCTACCTTCCGTTCTGCCATCCATTACCACAAGCTCGCCAGGTATGTGACTGACTCTCTTCCGCTATTTCTCTAGTTCTCAATATACCCTGTGAGGGTTAAATTTTCGAAGCCTTCTTTACTCATTATGTGCCCATGGAATTTTTCTTCCTGATTCTGAGTATAAGTGTTCATCTTTTTTTGCAATGTTCTTAAAGACGTCTTCGTCGCTCCGTTCATAGAAATCTCAGTATTCTTCTGTAGAACAACATTTCTCTTGGCTCCAGTATCCGCTTCATATTTATCTTGTTCTCAATATACCCTGTGAGGTAATTTTCGAAACCTTCTTTCCTCATTATGTGCCCATGGAATTTTTCTTCCTGATTCTGAGTATAAGTGTTTATTGTTTTTGCAATGTTCTTAAAAACGTCTTCGTCGCTCCGTTCATAGAATTCTCAGTATTCTTCTGTAGAACAACTGTTCTCTTGGCTCCAGTATCCGCTTCATCTTTGTGAAGACTATCAGGAATCCAATGCTATATATGAAGATGGTTATCATATAGCAATCCAGTACAATTTTCTTTGTTTCTCACAATTTATTTTCTGTTTTTCAGTACATCAAATTATTTAATCGAGATCAACTCAAGCAAAGTAGTAAAGCTTTTAAGACACGAGATGTTACTGGGTTGGGAAGTATTAAAAAAACAAAACAAAAAATCAAGGAGCGACAACTAAAAATGAGTAATAAGGAGGATAGTAGACAGTATATATAACAACAACAACAACAACAATTCATGTGAACGAGTGTGTGTGTTTGTTTGTGTGTATGTGAGTACTTGTGTATGTGTTTGTGTGTATGTGAGTATTTGTGTACGTTTGTAAGTATATAAAGGGTGTTCCAATAAATTGGACCGATTGGATCTCCCTTTATAAATAATCCGTCTTAATGAAACACCCTTTATATATATATATATATATATACATATATATATATAGTTGAATCTCCCGTCGAGATTCGACGTATGAGGGTCAAGCAGATCAGTTTCCAGGAAACCGACAGCCCGACAACGGCACATGAGATTTGATTATAGTGGTGAAGGCTTTGTGTAGGACCATCCACACTTTTTGAAGGGACGAATACAGAGACCTGGTGCACTACGTACCACAAGGTTCCCAAACGACCATCCGCAGGTTTTGAATTCAGAGTTGTCCTTTTCCTAGACCAGTTGCCATCCAAAGCTATAGAACCCAGTCTGCTATTTTACCCATAGCTGGATGGAGAGGAAGAGGATTCATACCTTTCCCAAGGGTATTACCACGTAAGTGAATGTAATGTATTCGACTGGAATTCGAACTATATATATATATATATATATATATATATATATATATATATATAAGAAAAGAGAAACAGCAAACGTTTTGTGAATTATATATATATATATATATATATAATATATTATTTTTCATATTTACACGTGCAAATCGACGTGGATGATAGGATTTATGAGGTTCTTCTACTTTTATGTGCCGTAGGCGATCATGGCTTCTCCACACCCAACCTTGTAGCTCTCAATAAGCTCTCATTATAATTAGCTTTATAATGATATCTTAAGACCACGTCGTGTTTATTACAAAGATTAACACCTCAGTATTGCGACACAGAAACAACACCGCGCATTTACACAAGTTAGGTATATGAAGAAAGAGAGGAAATGGCAGATAGAAAAGTGTAACGTTTCAACTATCGTCGTAGATTCAAAGTAGGAGACTTAGTCTCTTATAGAGACTATCATAAGCGCGGTATATTAGACATGATGTGGCAGCCATATTATGCAGTAGTCGACAAGACAAGTTTGGATTGATTTGTTAAACGGCATATCAACATCTCAGTGGGTTATTTAATGCCGACAAGATTTTTATTGCTAGTATTAATTTTTTTTTCATAAATGTATTGCTGTTAATATTTTTTTCCTAAAAATGTATTTCTGGTAATATATATTTTCTTCAAAAGTGTATTTCTAGTAATATTTATTTTCTTCAAAAGTGTATTACTAGTAATATTTATTTTCTTCAAAAGTGTATTTCTAGTAATATCAATTTTCTTCAAAAGTGTATTTCTAGTAATATTTATTTTCCTCAAAAGTGTATTTCTAGTAATATCAATTTTCTTCAAAAGTGTATTTCTGGTAATAATTATTTTCTTCAAATATGTATTTCTGGTATTATTTATTTTCTTCAAAAAAGTATTTCTGGTAATATTTATTTTCTTCAAAAATTTATTTCTGGTAATATTAATTTTCTTCAAAAATGTATTTCCCGGTAATATTTATTTTCTTCAAAAATGTATTTCTATTAATAATTATTTTCTTCAAAAAAGTATTTCTGCTTAATATCTATTTTCTTCAAAAATGTATTTTTGGTAATATCTATTTTCTTCAAAAATGTATTTCTGGTAATATCTATTTTCTTCAAAAATGTATTTCTGTTAATATTTATTTTCTTCAAAAATGTATTTCTGGTAATATATATTTACTTCAAATATGTATTGCTGGTAATAATTTTCCTCAAAATGTTTATTGCTTGTATTAAAACCTATTTTTACATTTTCATGGGTTAATTATTTGCCCATAGTTGGGAACCTAACAGGTGCTACCACTCCGGGTCAGTGCGGTCCTGGGAACACCAGCAATTGAGAGGTTATTCTACGCACCTCAAAACGTCTTATATAGAGATCTTGCTGTTGGGCGTAGTTTATCGTCTTACCAAGCACGAGGATGTAGTTTATCGTCATACCCAAGACTGTGAGAAGACTGCCCCGGTTTTTATAGGATTAAGGATCAGTTAATTAGAAAGAGGAACAAAATATCAATGAACAGTTCTGTGGGTTTGCCAAAGAGTGAACGGAATGACATTTGCAAATAGATATGCACCTTTGTGCAGACGGGCAAAAGAAAAGAAAAGAAAATGAAACGAAAATCTCAACCGGCTTTAAACAATTGCATTTTGTGTTCCTGCAACGTGTGGGATGAAGAACGACACGCGAATAGAATTAGTTAAATGAAATGACCCATCATGAAAAATCGACTTTGTGGGATACGCAGGGTACCAACATCAGGCGGAATCCGAATTGTGTATTCATGCGAGTTTTGGTGGAAAGATAATTGTTATAGACTTAGTCTATTATCCAAAATCATTATAAGAGGGGCAAATTAGACACGAGTTGGCGTCCGTATAATGTAGTAGTCGAGAAGACAGGTCTGGTAACTTCTACGATTAAGGATCAGTTACCAAGCTCGGTAGTTAAGGCTCATGCTGAACACACGAAGACAACGAATACTTAGGAAAGGATAATTTGCACTGAGAAAAAACCGTTACGAAAGGAAACCCTATCATCCCCGGTGCATTCCGAAGTATCTGAGAACAGTCCATGTAACGAAGGAAACAAATGTCAAGAAAATAAATGGAGATGCCAACGAGACAATTCGGAAGATGAGACACTTTTGTGATGCATCAAGTGAGAGCAGAAGAAAATACCTCCACCCAAAGTAATAGTAGGAGTAGAAATAACTTCTCAGGTTCAAATAATAATACGGAGAATATGGAGATACGTAAGGGTAAAATGAAGTACGATTTTATTAGGTATCAGCGTGATAACCATAGCTACAGTAGTCGTAATCATGAAGATGGCCACAGTAGTCGTAATCACAATAGTATCACGATTGCTCAGATCTAAGGCGAAAAAGAGGAGACCTTCTACAATTCTGTTATGTTATGTTGTATAATATTTATTTAGGAATGGATAATTCGCACTGATAACAAGCCGTTATGAAGGGCAACCTCAGCATCCCTGGTATGCTCTTAAATATCTGAGAACCACTAAGGTAACGAAAAAAAAAACAAGTACCTAGAAAATAAATAGAGACACCAACGAGACGAATCGGAAGATGAGACAGATATTCCAAGAATGGAACGTCATATTGCGATGTGTCAAAGGAGACCAGAAGAACATGATACGGCTATAAGTAATAGTAGGTATCGTGATAGCTTCTCAGGTTCAAATAGTACTGTGGACTCGCGCAGGGATTCCACCTATTTTTACGTGCGTACGCGGATTGCACCCCTTCTTTCAATTTCGGCTAGACATAGTAGTAAACCAGCCGTCTGTTGCCGACGTGTGAGGTTGCTGGCTACTGCTGATTCCAGCTAGAACGGAATTTGAAGTTTTCCCGCGCATTCTCTGACGTCACAGACGAACGTTGTTTTTCAAGTCAGTCGCTGCCTGGTTCCAGAACAAGAAGGTCGACTCATTTATTTCGTGCCCCTTACCCATACGCGGGCCGGAATATCTTAACTAACCAAAAACTTCCTAGTGACTCCTTGGCTCATTATGCCGAATCTTTTCATGTGATTGCAACTTTCTTCGAACAACTTGTTTGAACCTTCCTCCATTTTCTACCAGAGAATGTGGAGTCTACGACACTGTCGTTATCACACTTTTAAAAAGACTAATTCCTCGTCCTTCTGCGAACAACTTGTTCGAACTTTCCTCCGTTCACTATTAAGGAAAGTAGAGTTTTTCGACACGGCCGATTGATGAACTTCACATACACCTTTTGAACTCTAACCTTTACGAACCAGTTTTAAAAAAAGATAACATTACACACACATTATAAAACCTCGCAGTGAGTATTTTCCTTGTTGTGTATGCATATACCTTTTGTATAAGAAGACTATATTCCAGAACTTTCCTTCCGAAGAAACTTTTCCCGCATTAGCCATTTTGATTTTCGTTTTGGCGCGGAACATCAACATTCTATTACTGACTACTCGTCACTACATTATACAATTTGCTAAGAACTAGTTTTACCTTTTCTGATAGTCTCCTCTGTGGATACAAACTATTTGTTATTAAAATAAAGTTTTATGGTTTGTTTTCCACCAGACTCGTTTTCGTCGTTTCCTCATGACTATCTATATTTTACTATTTTGAATTGAATGACCCTTTTTCATCACTAAAGATCACACATTTATTATTTTTACTTTGCTAGTGAATTTGGTAGTCGTGAGTAGTGTCTGGCACAAGGCACCTTTTCGTAGGCCAGCACTGCATGCTACCGGGTCTGCTACAATACTACGGAGGATACGGAGGCATATACGACCAGGAGTAGGATTTTATTGGATAACAACGTGACAACCCCGAGTTTAGTAGTCGTAATCATGAGGATGACCATAGTGGTCGTAATCACCATAGTAGTTATAGTCAGAACGAGGGTGAAGAAGAGTAGACATTGTACAATTCTGTTATGTTGTATAATATTTATTTTGACTTGTGTATCTGGCGCTGGTACTGGAGTCATAGCTAGAGATGGATATATAAGCTACAAATCACACTGGTAATCATTTAAAATGTCATATTACTATGTACTTAAAAAAGAAAAAAGTGAAGACACTGTTACAGAATGCGAAGGCCAGGGTAGGAATGATCGGCGAATGGCGGGAGCGACTTCTGAAAATTTTGTCAAGTGATGGATTCTTTTGCCTAGGCTTCAGTTCACGTTACCAAAAGGTTAAGCCAGATTTTATAAAAAATAAATCTTGTCCCTATTGCCTGCTTAATACTGAAAACAGCCAATCCTTGTCAATGAGTGTGATAGTCAAATTACTTGAATACAATAGAAAAAAAAAAAACATGAGCTTTGGAAATGTAATAATTTCAGTTCCGTAACACTTCATTCTTAGAATAGACAGATCTTGTGAGAGTAAATTTAATAAAATTGTTTGGTTGAATTTACTACGAAATCAACATATACATCAATCTATCTATCTATCTATCTATCTATCTATCTATCTATCTATCTCTCTCTCTCTCTCTCTCTATATATATATATATATATATATATATATATATATATATATATATATATATATATTTATATATATATATGTTTTAATGGACCTTGTTCCATTCAGTGTACGGAAAAGTCCTTTTAATCAAATCTCATTTGATTTGACGGGCTGTCGGTTTCCTAGGAACTGATCTGCACGCCTCATACGTCTAATTCGACGGGAGAACCTCGAGTCATATATATATATATATATATATATATATATATTTAAAACTTTAAAACTGTTCCATCGTGTCTGTTTCATATTTTGAAATCATTTTTGATTTGCTTTGTAACGTGGAGGACTTCAAGCTTGTATGAAGATATAAGAACCTATTGATCTCTGCGTATTCCTATATATTTCTTGAACTGTTTATATGAAAAATAGTTCATCGAATACGTTTTCACAACATCACCCACGTGACGACGACGTGATCATATTTAAACGGAACGCTTATCTTATATAAAAATTTCAGTTATCTGTTTGGATTATTTGTGCTCTTATGTCCATC
The DNA here is from genome assembly GCA_903632075.3 of Acanthosepion pharaonis. NCBI lineage: Eukaryota > Metazoa > Mollusca > Cephalopoda > Sepiida > Sepiidae > Acanthosepion > Acanthosepion pharaonis. The sequence goes on along the minus strand of CAHIKZ030000905.1, from coordinate 1,562,147 downwards.
GTCTTTTCATGTTGAATTTTATATGTTCTAATGTTAATTATGTTTTATGAATATGTCCTGATGATGGTCTAAAATAGAGAGAAACGTCCGACGTTGACTTTATATTAACATTAATACAGCATAATTGCATATTAAGATTTTTGTTTGTTTTTTTCTGTATATTTTCTACATACTGTCGGATCTATATCCATATATTTGCTTATATATATATATATATATATATATATATATATATATATATATATATATATTCTCAAGACACTATGGGTTATTTAATGCCGAAATAGTAGCTTCAATGATACTAGTGTTACATATTAACCCATAGCGGTAAGAACAAGAGATTGTATTTGCGGGGGGGTGAATAACGAATCCAACAGGAATTGGAACTCTGTTCTTGGATTAACATTTCCGAATCATTGTCCATTGCACCACCAGCACTTCCAAAGTTACAGAACCTTTTATTCTCAAGCAGTCACCCATCTAGTTACTGACCGGGCTCAACGTTGTTTAACTTTGGTGATCGTACGGGAGTCAGATCTGGGTTGTATTGAGTGAAAATTAGTGTAAAATCAAATGAAACATTCACATGCCCTGGTTGAGGAGTATTTTGTATTTAATAATTTTGTACTCATTAATTTTATATTCATTTAAAACAGAATTTGTTCTTGTTTTTGATTTTTATTTTTCATTTTAAGACAGGAAATAAATTGCAATTTGTGCAGGTGAAAAGCAAGATAATCCAAATTTGACACCAAAAATTAATTGAATGTAATTTTTTTTTTCTCCATCCGATAAAGACATTTCCATTGTGAGAGAAAAGATATTTGAATATGTGCAGTTTCATTTAGAATTAAAAAAAATATCAATAATAAAATTATTTAAAATAATTAAAAAAACAAATGAAAATTAATCTCAAAAGTTATCATTTATTAAATCACTTTAAATTAAATTAGTGGAATTTGTAAAAATAAATTAATTCATATACGAAATATTTATTTTACCTTCCAGACTTTGAAAAAAAAATATAAAAAAATGAAAAAAATGCCCATGGTATAAGAAGTTCCTTGAAATGTTTTGTCTTTGATGTATATTTTTTGTGGCTTCAGGAGGTGTGACGAGAAAGAAGGACACACAGAGGGTTGGAGACAGGGGAGACGGAAAATTGAATGTCCGATCGAAAGATAAAGGGATTGTTTGTCACATGTGCCTCGGGGATCAGACTGTCATTCAAGTTTAAGAAGTTCACGAAATGAAAACTCGATCCTTATGTCGTACAGCTTCCCGACACAAAATATTTTTATATTAATATCTCTCATGATTAAGTGACCTTATACCTTCGCTGATCGAACCCAGATCTTTCACTAATGGGGATGTTCCTTCAGGTATGCCCTGTGCTTCGAAAACCTATTTGGATTTAAACTCAATCCAGACCTCATCTAGAACTCGTACATACGATCCATCGGTAAAGATGCTGATAAAATGGTCGTTTTTCTGTACCGCTCCAGCAAGTACCTGATTCCTGCTATCCTCTACTATTATAAGAGCAAGATCAAACCGAAAATGGAGTACTGCTGTTATATATAGGCTGGAGCTGTACAGTCTAAGATTTCAAGAATTAGGATAGGATTCACATGCAGCTCGATTTATTTTCCATTCTGCAACCTCTTCCTCACAGACGAGACGTCACCCAGCCTCTCGCTGTTCTGTCGCTATTTCTATGGAGAATGTTCTAAGTTCCACCATTTCTAACCTTCATTAACCCATTGCAACGAACCCCCTCATTTCTTTTTTTTATTTCCCTGGGGATATATAAGTTCCACTCGAGCAGCTTCTCCCGGCGAACCACTGCCCTGTGGAACTGATTCGCAAGAGGATGATTCTCCATCCCTACAACTTGTTCAAGTCTAGGGTTAAACGTTATCATCATCGGCGACTGGGCCCTGAACTATCAACAGTCACAATGAAGGGATGTTTCCTCAAGGAATCACTTCGCCTTAAGCGTCTATTTGGATTTAAAATCAACCCAGACCTCATGTGGAACTCGTACATATGGTCCATCGCTATCATATAACGACTGGATACAACAGTTGGCCAAGCAGAATTATATCGATATTCAGTTTGTTGGTTTGTATTTTAAGTCAAAATTATTCACACATTCCGTCTTCTTACTATTAATTGCAAGGAAACAGGACGTATAGTTAGCTAGATTACGTTTTTTACAGTGAGAGTTATTCTTTAAAATGCCTGGGAGGCACTCGAGGTAGAGGTTTACTTTAGGAGGCCATTTGTGTGTATAATTGAGGGAGATAACGATTAACCCTAGCCTTGAATAGGTTAAGATTGTAGTAATCAGGGGAAATATCCTGTTAGGAGTCTATTCCACATCATCGGCGACTGAACCCTCAACTATCAACAGTCACAATGAAGGGATATACCCTCAAAGAAATCACTTCGCCTTAAGCAACTTTTTGGATTTAAAATCAACCCAGACCTCATGTGGAACTTGTACATACGATCCATCTCTAAAGATGCAGGGAAAAATGGTCGTTGTCCTGTACTGCTTCAGCAAGTACCTCACTCCTCCTGCTATCCTTTACCTTTACAAAAAGCCAGATCAGGCCGAAAATGGATTACTGCTGTTATGTATTGGTGGGAGCTGCCGAGTCTTCAGTTTCCATTCTCGGTAGATTCTAAATGCAGCCTTGTGGGTGATGGATTATTTTCCGCTTTGCAAACCCTTTCTCACAGATGTGACGGGGCAAGACTTTCACTGCGCTATCGCTATATCAATGGTGAGTGTTCATATGAACTACGCTCTTCAGTTCCACCAGTGCTAACCCACACGTCTAAGCCCCGACATGCTGCGTACATTCTAGCGAACCATCTTCATTCCCTTCTTATTCTCCTGGTGAGATGTAAGTTTCACTCAATCAGCTGGATACACCAGTCCCAATGAAGGGATGTTCCCTCAAAGAATCTGTTATGATGTTGATTTGGGGTTAGTAGAGACAAACGCCAAATAACACGTAACAATAAAAAGGGTTTTAATAGGTTGGTAAAAAGGTACAGAAATCGCCTGAGTAGTCAATAACTAGCTCAGCTAAGAACTTCTCTGGGTATTTATCGATCCCCCCACGAGGATTGAATGTGGCACAAGGCCGAGTTTAATGTGGGTTAAATCCGAGCCCGTAGGCTCAGCCAAAAATATAGCCTTTGAACCCGCCTAGACGGCTTCAGGCCCTGTCTACCTCCCCGGGCGAAACCTTGCCCTCCGGCTAAGCCTCGTCCGGGTTCCTCTCTGCTAACGCAGAGAGTTCGACAGACGTCGGAAGTCAGCTAAGAACTTCTCTGTCTATCTCTCTCTCGACATGCCACCATTTAAAGTCTTTGTTCGCAGACAAGTTCATCTTCAAGTGGGATGGTAGGTTTCCGACTCAACAGAATCGCTGCACCTTAAGCACCTATTTGAGTTTAAACTCAACCCAGACCTCAAGTGGAACTCGTATATAGGGACCATCGCTAAATATGCAAGGAAAATATTCGGTGTCCTGTACTGCTACAGCAAGTACCTCACTCCTCCTGCTCTACTTTACCTTTACAAAAAGCCAGATGAGGCGTAAAATGGATGCTGATAGTTCAGGGTTTAGTCGCCTACGATGTGGAATCGACTCCCAACAGGATGTTTCCCCGATCACTACAATCTTAACTTATTCAAGGCTAGATTTAATCGTTATCTCCCTCAATTATAAACACAAATGGCTTCCTAACGTAAACCTCTATCTCGAGTGGCACACAGGCCTTTATATGAGCGGCAGCTGCCTAGAATTCACTTTCCCCATTCGATAGTGTTCAAATGTGTCTTCCTACGAACCACTGCCTTCCTTGATCATTACAATCTTAACCTAGTCTAGTGTTCACCTTTATCTTCCACACATATCCACGTGTGCTCTCTCTCTTACTCTGTAACTCTCTACCTCGTATAGCGCTTGCGCTTTGTAGAGGGTGAATATTATTGTAAAAAAAATTATGTGGTATTGTGTTGTTAATATTATACAATGCTTCTTTGAGAGCAAATTCCCCACCTCTGTTGGCTTTAACTTTTTACACTCTAGCATTTTTTCAATCAACCACCGTCTTCCTACGAATCACTGCCTTCCCTGATCATTACAAACTTAACCTAGTCTCGGTTTAACTGTTATCTTCCACACATATCCACACAAGTTGTGTCTCTTAATCTGCAATTCTCTACCTCGGGTCTTGTAGAGGAGGAATATCATTGTAAAAAAATGATGTGATATTGTGTTGTTAATATTACACAATGCTTCTTTGAGAGAATTTCCCTATCTCTGTTGATATTTAAGAAAAAAATAAATAGTAGATAAATGTATAGGGTTTAGGTGGAAACATTAAAAGTACAGAGTTGAAGGAGACTTTGAAAGAGACCGGAAGCCCAATCCTTAACCGGAAACAAATGTTATGCTCTATTTATGGGTTAAAGCGCTCAGAGTTGGTTGGTTGATTTGTTTAGCACCATATTGTTGCCAATTCTGCTATAAGTATTGATGATAATACTGCTATAAATCAGCATTGTTGGTAATTTTGCTATAAATATGTATTGTTCGTAATTTTGATATAAATATGTTTTTCTCGGAGTGCTTGTCATTAGTCGTGTTTGCGAGACAGTTGTATACATGGAAGAAGATGGTAGAAGTCCTGTGTTATATGAAATAAAGTTGTCGTTGCCTATTTTTTTGGTCAAATTCATCCAGATATTTGGGAGTTCGACGTATAGCTTTGACCAAGTGTTAATTTTAACGGTACGATGTAGTCTGTAATCTTGACGCGAATCTGAAATGTTAACAAGAGAAGTAAAAACAAGACAGAAATTAATCTTAACACTTCAATGAGGAAAAGGTTTTTTCTCTTCTATAAAGTGTGAAAATGTATTGGAAATTGATATAAGAAAAGAGTGTAGCGAATGTTTACATTGAAATCGTAGATTTTCATCAACAGATAGCGATTTAGGTCGGAAAATAAATTCGCGAACGTCAGAAGGAAAAAAGGTATTCGAAAAACTACATACCTATCCAAACTAGTTGAAATACCCAGGGTAAGGCTGATGAGGTTAACTGTCTATCTACATTTATACACCATCACGCAGTAAATATCTCCCTATATATATATATATATATATATATATATATATATATATATATATATATATATATAACTAGAGCCAGGAAACCTACCTAGGTTTCACCTACGCGGGATCGTCAAAGGTACCCTGACGATCCGCGTAGGTGAAACTTTACCTAGGTACCCTGACGATCCACGTAGGTGAAACCTAGATAGGTTTGCCTGGCTCTTTAGGTTCATAGTTAGATTTTCTCCACTTAGTGTATTGGGCACTTTGCTTAGTTATTTTTGCTTTACTCGTGTTGGAGGTTCTTTTCTTTTGACTCTGAGCTTGGATTCTGGACGATCGTTTTCGCCTCAATTACATGTTCTTAGTTCTTTCTTTTTTTTATCCCTTATTTTTCCTTGGGCATTGGTTTGTTCATTTACAAGCCATTTTTCATTTCAGCTTTTGGAAGTAAAGTCTGATGATCCAGAACCCTGATAAAGGGGTTATGGTGAAATAGCTTATTACATGGAATCTTAACGTGGTCTGTTTTTATTCAAACATATCTACTCTGAATTTTACATTGAGCTCTCTGGATATCATCCTCCTCAGGTCTACCCATAAGGATTACCTAAGTTTGCATAAACATATATATATATATATATATATATATATATATATATATATATATATATATATATATATACAACAGGATTCCGTATCCATAGGTTCAGTACCGGGTCCGACTTTTAGCCATTTCTATACATCTAATCTCGAAGATAATATATTTAACACTTTTAAAAACGCTCCATCTGCCTAAGATACGTCGGCGATATCCTTATATTAGACAAGAATACGGAAGAAATACATCAACTCCAAAAATAATTCCAAGATAATTCTGCCCTTAAAATTATATACGAACTATAAAATTCCTTTCTCTAGATATATTGAAAAAAAACTAATAACAATAAATTTACCATCTCCCCATATAAAAAAAAAACTACCAGCATACATTCGTGCAACCTTAATTATAACAGCAATTATAAAAAAAACCCAAAAACTATTAAACAGTTTAAAAAATTAATTCATCCACAAAACAGATTTTCTACAGTGAACTAAAAAATATAAAACAATCTTTTTTGCCTCACCGTCGAATTTTCTAAGCCCTCTATCCTCATTAAGTTCCCTAGATGTTTTCCGTGTGTCCAGTCCATGGTATTCTTAGCATCCATCTTTTTCAGATAGGCCAGCATTCACTGCCATATAGGAGGACTGATATTACATCACATAACAGTTCAGTACTCTTTATTGTATCGAATGAAATTTCCCTGTTTCTTAGCTTCTGAAAGACAACTTTCGCTATCCCACCGCGCCGTTGGATTGGTATTTACTTGATTCCCACAAAATCAAGATGTGACACAAGGTCGATTAACGTGGGAGACCCGAGCGTTTCCACTCAAAGGCCACTGGTCCCAATTGGTCATAGCTTGTCCAAGCTGGTCAGAGCCTAGTCAAAGCTGGTCATGACTTGTCCTAACAGGTCCAGGCCGAAGCCAGTCCAAGCTAGTCAAAGCCTTGATCGAATCTCAGCCTTCGGCCAAGAAACGATCCATTATTTGTCAACCCCCCCCCCCCCCAGCCAAAAGGCCGAGGTGGATTACCGCGCCGTTGGATTTCGGTCTTGCACTTTCCGTCCTCTGTTAAAACACTTTCCAGTTATTTCAATTTTTACACTTCTTTAATTTGCCTGTTCATTTGTTAATCTTGCTGACGACGCGCCATTACTGCTTATGTTTAGACCTTCTCGATTTCCTTTATTACCCTCTGTAGGTTTTCCTATAGTTTCCTTTCTGTAACAACACTGTGTCAGTTGTGTATCCAATATTAAAATCGTGGCCACCAATAATGAATCCTGATATAACTTCTAATTCGCTCAGCACTGCTTCTCTGTAAAAGCTGAATAAGTCTACGTAGAAGACATATTTCTCTTACGCCATTTTGTATTTCTGCATAATTGTTGAATTCATTTTCTATTCGTAAGCAGTCAGTTTGCTATCAGTATAAATTCTGAATTAGTCTAATATCCTTCAACAAATAAGTCAACAAACAAACTTTCTTCTATGGTACCTAGACTTAACGAATTTAATCCCAGTGATAGATATTCGGCAACATCTCATCATTTTACCGTTGAAATGACTAGATGCAGCCATTTTACAGTTGAAATAGCCAGATGCAACCGTAAGTTCTATGCTAACAGTTACTTCAATCTCAGAATTCTCTTCTGGCTTCTGACTTTCTGGGCAAATTTAATCTTCAAATATCTAAATGCGATGTCAATCGTTATCTTCTGTCTTTCTAATTTAATTTAATTTTTATTTTATTTTATTTCTCCCTCTCCTTAATAATATTTTTCGTTAATTATATTCTCCTACACTCAGAATCCACTTGCGTCTTTAGTTCTGGGTACGACGATAAACTACATCCAGCAGCAAGGCCTCTGATCGAGAAACTTGCAGGTTTTGAGAAGCATGGAACCATCTTTTAATTGTTCTACTTCCCAGGTCCACACTGAACTGGGGTGGTGTCACCTATTAGGGTCCCAGCTATGGCCAAATAGTTACATCCCACCCTCCAAAAACCAAAACAATATGAAACTATTTTTATAGTAAAATTAACAGCAATACATTACATAGCAAAAAAAAAAAATAATAATAGCAGTACAGTCGTCCCGCGTCACTTCCCGTTTCGACTTTCACCGCTTCACATTATCGCATTTTTTTTCACATCTGCTCATTAAAATATCAAATAGTTCTTTATGGCGTACCTTTTCAAACACTTTTTAATAATCTCTAAATCATATTCGACAGTGACAGATTTGATATAAAAATATTTCTTGTCTGTAGACAAAGAGAAATCCCAACAACTACAATGATATCATTTAATTTCCATCACGAATAAATAACATTTAAAAAGAAAAAAAATACATGCAATAAAAACAGAATAATTAAAATATTTATGGAAAAAAATGAATTTCCGACAGTTTACATGTACTGTATATATTATTTGCAGTAGATACAAAATGTAAATCCGTCCTGGGTATGACAGTAAACTACATTCGCATCCAGGGTAAGACAATAAACTACGTCCGCGTCCTGGGTAAGACAATAAACTACGTCCAACGGCAAGGCCTCTGATCAGAAGGTTTTGAGAAGAGTGGAACCACCACTTAATTGCTAGTGTTCCCAGGTCCACCCTGACCCGGGGTGGTAGCCCAGCTATGGGAAAATAGTTAACCACTAAACTGAGGTAAAAAGCATTATGAAAGTGTAAAAATAGGTTTTAATACCAGAAATACTTTGTAAAAATTATTACCAGAGATGAATTTTTGAAGGAATAAAAAAAAATAACCAGCAATATATTTTTGAAAACAACTATTACCAGCAATATGTTTTTGAAAAAAAAAATATTACCAGCAATACATTTTTTAAAACAAAATTACCAGCTATATATTTTTAAGGAAAAAAATATTACCAGAAATAAATTTTTGACAAAACAAAATATTACCAGCAATAAAATTTTTGTCGGCATTAAATAACCCATTGAGGTTGATATGCCGTAAAACAAACCAAATCAAACAAAAATGTAAATAAAGAATGTCGTTTAATTATTTTCTTTTTAATTTCTAGTAATTGTTTTATATTTTTAAATACAGGGTGTTCCAGAAGTCTTGGGAATATTTCAAGATCTCATATCTGCTGAAGTATGAATGGTAGTAAGATGAACCTTTTACCATTTTAAAAGAAAATTTATTAAGTTTTTTCTAATGCTAATGATTTTTTCATATTTTGTCACATCCAGTAATGGCGTTCAATCAACCAGAAAAGACGTTTTGAATCCTTGAATTCGCAAAAACTGAATCATAGACACTTGTTCAACGTGCATTTCGCACAAAATTCCGAAAAGATGCACCAGAAAGGAAGTCCATATTGTGATGGTATGGTATATTCATGAAGGACGGGTATTTGTGACCAGGTAAGAGAACAGGACGCCCCTCAACTTCAGATGATAGCGTTGAGAGAGTTTGAACTGCCTTCGAGCGGAGACCCCGTAAACCGATCAGAAAAGCCAGTAAGGAATTGTTTGGCATGTCTTAAAAAGCCGACTGCACATGACACCTTACAAACTACAGTTAATCCAACAGTTGCAGGACACTGATAAACCAGCTCGTCATGACTTTTGAATTGCAATGTAAGGGAAGTTGCAAGATGACGGATTTGATGTAAGCCGTGTGATCAACGGGGCTCACATTGAACAATTTTGTACAATCCACGTAAAACTTGAGATTAAATTCTTTCAGACTATATCAGGTTCGTTTTTATATCCTTAATAGTTTTCGAGATATTCAATGTCATAATGTTTCCAAGACTTTTGAAACATTCTGTAGTTTATTGCACAAGTTACACATTAACCGCTAGTAAAAATCAGTATAGAACATTGCATGCGGTCCACTATATTAAGAGCAGTTCTTTGTGTTCACCAGATAGTTGTACGAATCTGCCAATAATTTCTTCTGCATCTGATACATCAACAAGTCTTTGTTAATTGATAGCAACATGTAGGATTTCAAATTCTTCTCAGACAACGAATTTCTTAAGCTTGCCATTATGATGCTTAGCTTTGGACTGTCCTCGTTGGACTTGAATAACTGACAGTGTGCAGATGACTTTATAAAATTTTTATTCTTTTTTATTACTAAAACAGTTGTGTTTATTCCATTATTTCATTTTTATTTTATGTAAGAAGCCCTCCCCATCAAGTGGGGGGGCGTCTATTTGCCATCGGTCAAGCTGATATCTTTGCTATTACGCCACTGATATTTGATATAAGAATATTTTTTTTTTAAAAAGACACACATCAAGAAACGACTCAGAACCACACACATATGATTCTAGAGAAATGCTGAGAAATGGATAGAATATGTGAGCGATGAGGAATGTTCTAAAGAAAATGGTATCAAGAGGGAAACTAAAAGCAAATTAAAACCAGAAAGAGACAGTTCAGATTCCTAGAAAGCACAACTGGAAAAGTTAACAATCAATGGACATATTAAAGGAATGGGGTCAAAGGGTAAATAAAGAAAGTAAATTCTTTTAAAGTGCTTTTGTGAAATGATGCAGGAAGAGCGATGGTAAAGAGTGAAATGTTCTTTACGGAAAACAAAAGTCACTCGAAGTTGGTGTGTGTCAGAATTGGCCAAGATTTGCGTGAACATGGTACATAAACGTATTGAGCTGTCGGTGCTAGAAAACAGATTTCGTGTCCAGCAATGAATCTGAATCTGAATTTAAGGCCAGGCTGGCTCTTTTTTCTCACTTTTCCTTTTTAGCCTCTTCTTAATTCTTAATATCTTCTTTATTTTTCTTTCATTTTCTTCATCTTTTTCTTCCCAATGTCCTCCTCTCCTTTCTTCAACACTTTCTTTTTTTCCCCTACCTTGCTATCGGCTTTGTTTTCTTCTTCTTCGTCTAAACTTTCTTTTCCTTCCTTGTTATCTTCTTCTTCTTCTTCTTCTTCTTCTTCTTCTTCTTCTTCTTCTTCCAACATTTCCTTCTTTCTCTCCTTTGCTATCGGCTTTGTCTTCTATTTCTTTCTTTTGTCCTCATCATCCTCCTTCTCTTACTTGTCCAACATTTCCTTCTTTCTTTTCCCTATCAGCCTTCTTTTCTTCTTCTTCTTCTTCTTCTTCTTCTTCTTCTTCTTCTTCTTCTTCTTCTTTGTCTTCTTTTCAATTTTTTCATGTTTAACGCTATCCTCCGTCTGTCTTTTTTTTTCATCTTACATTCTCCTCCTCCTCCTTCTTCTTCATCCTCTTCTCCTCCTCCTCATCATCTTTCTTCTTCTCCTCCTCCTCATTCTCCTCCTCTTTCTCCTCCTTTTCCTTTTTCTCCTCTTCAGTCTTATTATTATTATTTTCCTCCTCCTTCTTCTTTTCCTCCTCCTCCTTCTTCTCATCATCATCATCAACATTTTTATTCTTCTTCTCCTCATGCTCCTCCTCCTCCTTCTTCTTCTAATCGTTTTTCTTTTTCTACACCTCACCGTTTATCTTCTTCGATACAAAACACGCTTTCTCTCATTCGACACACCTCACTTAAATCTTCTCTCTCTTTCTCTGTCTCTGTCTGTCTCTCTCTCTCTCTCTCTCACAGACACGTTCTTGCCCTCCCCTCCACACCTACAATTTCATCTACATTTTCCTCTCTTTTCTTTAATAACCCCTTTTCTAATTCTCTCTACCATAATCTGTTCTTTTTACTCTTCACGTTCTGTGCGTGTCTCGTTCAATTTCGTCGTCTCTCTTTTTAAACATTTCTCCCGAGTCACTCTTTTTCCCGCTCCCTTTTCCCGCCAATTATCTACAGCTACCATCATAAGATACAAAGATACTGCCATCACCTTGCGCTGACTATTAGAACATCTGACGATTTCGACACTTTCCTATTTTTGCTTTTTTGAAATGTTGCCAGTTCGCGTAAAGTTTGTCCCGATGTTCGTCTTCATATCTTTGCGAATCTCTTCGAATTTCTACGAATTCAAATGGAGAAAAAAATGATCGTCTGTTAGTTCTTTTAATTTCGATCCTTTAAATCATCTATGCCGATTATTTGGTTTCATCCTTAGAATTTCAATGACTCAAATTCTTTGTTTCGATTTCAAGAAACTTTCTTGATCACTTTCTTTTTAATTTCTCTATTTTCTTTGTTTTATTAATTTATTTCATTGTTTTATTTATTCATTCTATGTTTTTCATGGTTTCATTCTTTTCTCTTTACTTAGAATGTTTTTTTTCGATTTTTCTTCTTTACTTCATTCCACCATTATTTTTTCTTCGCTTACATGATAGATTTTTTCAGGTCATTTTTGACTTTATTCCTTTCATTCATTCATTCTTTATTTCTTTTGTTTTCTAATTATTTTTCTTTTTTTCGTTTTTAATTGTTATTTCCTTCTTTGTTTTTGTTTCACTTCTATCCTGCCTCCTATCTGTTTTTTTTTTTTGCTTGCTTTTATGTATAAACGGTTATTACCTTCTTTTTTTCCCCTTTCTTTCTTTCTTTCTTTTTTCCTTCTTGCTTTCTTTCTTTCTTTCTTTCTTTCTTTCTTTCTTTCTTTCCTTCCTTCCTTCCTTCCGTCCTTTCTTTCTTTCTTTCTTTCTTTCTTTCTTTCTTTCTTTCTTTTCCAAGACATGTTTCTCTTTCAAATCTTTCATTCTTTCGTTGTTTTCAAAATGCATTTTTAGATAATTTTTCCTTCCTTCCTTCCTTCCTTCCTTCCTTCCTTCCTTCCTTCCTTCCTTCCTTCCTTCCTTCCTTCCTCTTTTTTCTTTCATACTTATTTGCTTTCTTTCTTACTTGCATTCTTTCTTGCTTTCATTATTTCTTTCTTTTTCCTTTCTTTCTTTCTTTCTTTCTTTCTTTCTTCCTTTCTTACCATCTATTTTTGTCTCTCTTTCTCTTTCATTCCTTCGTTTGTACAATGTATAAGTATTTATTTTCTTCCTTTATTTGTTGATGTATTGATTTCTTTTATAATCATTCTTTTCCTTGTTTTCTTTCTTTTCTTTCATTACAGTCTCCCATTCTTCTATAAGTCATTAGTTCTTTTTTTTTTCATTTATTGTTCTTTCCTTTCTTCGTTTTTTTTTTTAATTGGCTTCCTTCCCAACTTCATTACTTACTTTCTTTCTTTCTTTCTTTCTTTCTTTCTTTCTTTCTTTCTTTCGTTCGTTCGTTTGGTCGTTCGTTCTTTCTTTGTTTCTTTGTTTGTTTGTTTCTTTCTTTCGTTCGTTCGTTCGGTCGTTCTTTCTTTCTTTCTTTCTTTCTTTCTTTCTTTCGTTCATTCGTTTGGTCGTTCGTTCTTTCTTACTTTCTTTCTTTCGTTCGTTCGTTCGGTCGTTCTTTCTTTCTTTCTTTCTTTCTTTCTTTCTTTCTTTCTTTCTTTCGTTCGTTTGGTCGTTCTTTCTTTCTTTCTTTCTTTCTTTCTTTCTTTCTTTTCCGGACAATGTTTCGGTTTCAGTTCTTTCTTTCCTTCGTTGTTTTCAAATGAACTTTTTAGATATTTTTTCCTTACTTCCATCCTTCCTTCCTTCCTTGCTTCCTTCCTTCCTTCCTTATATGCGTATTTCTTGAGTTTTCTTCCATTGTATTATTGATATGTTAGATTAATTTATTTACATTCTACTTTACATCCTCTCAGAAGAGATATATTTTCGGTTCTTCCTTCCTTTCTTTTTTTCTTTCTTCCTTTCTTTCTTTCTCATCTTCTTTTCTTTATCTCCCTTTTTTTTTTTATGTACAATTTTACGATCATTGCATATCTTTCCTTTCTTCTTTATTTCCATTAACTTTGCTATTTTCTTTCGTTCGTTCTTTCTTTCTTTTTCCCAAGTTATTATTTTGAACGTTCTTCTTTTATGTCATTTTCTTTCTTTCTTTCTTTCTTTCTTTCTTTCAATTTCCAGTTTCTACTATCTTTTCATAATTTCCTTCCTTGTTTGAATGCTTTTTGTTTTTATCTCTCTTCTCTCCTTCCTTCCTACGTTCTTCTATTTACTGATTTAATTTCTTCATTTTTCTTTCTTTCAATTATACCTCTTCCTTTCTTTCTTTCAATTTCAGGTTTCTATTATCTTTTTATAATTTCTTTCTTTGTTTGAATCTTTTTTCTTTGTTTTTATCTCTCTCCTTTTTTTCCTTCCTTCGTTCTTGCCTTTACTGATTTAATTTCTTTTTCTTTCTTTCTTTCTTTCTTTCTTTCTTTCTTTCCATTTACTTTTGTTTTGTTTCGACTCACATTTTCCTAATTTTTGTTTTTTTCCATCCATCTTTCCCTCCTTTATTCATTCGTTCATTCATTCATTCCATTATTTATTTGGATTAACTTTCATTCTTTCAACTTCCTTCCTTGTTTTAATACTTCATTTTGTTTTTCCCTTGTTCTCCATTTCCTTCCATTTACTATTATTTTGTTTACATTCTCTTTTTGTAACTCCTTCACCTTCCTTCCTTCCTTCCTTCCTTCCTTCCTTCCTTCCTTCCTTCCTTTACGTCTTTACTTTGTCTTCATCTTCTTTCTTTCTTTTCCGTCTTCTTGTCTTTTCTTCCTTGCTTTCATCATCCATTCCTTCCATCCTTTCTATCTCATTCACTTCCTAATCGTTTAAAGAAAGTAAAAAGAAGGTATTTAGAAGCAAATGTAGAAGAGAAAGGAGCGAAGAAGAAAAAGTCATTAATAATAATAATAATAATAATAGTGAGAAGAAAAAGGAGACGCAGAAGGAGAAGACGAAGGGAGCCAAGAAGTCGGCGAAGAAGGGCAATAATAATAATAATAATAATAATAATAATAATAATAATAAAAGAAGAAGAAGAAGAAGAAGAAGAAGAAGAAGAAGAAGAAGAAAAAGAAATGTCTCTCTTTTCCGTTTTCTCATTTCTTATTTAACCTCCCCGTCTTTCCTTCGACACTCTTTCCTTCCTTACTTGTCCTTATAATTTTTAGAGACAATGATATGTGTGTTTTATGTTGTAGTTGTGTTGAAGACATTTTGGAATACAGTTTGATTTCCTTAAGAAATTGTAAAATATTACTGTAATTCCGCATGTATAATAGCCAGACCTAAAATTGTGAGAAAATACTTCTACTCACGCATAATGCGCACTCCTTGTTTTGTAATCACGCCCTATAAATTGTCTCTTTCTCTCTTATGCTTTCCTCTTATATTTCTTTTTATCTTTCTTTCTTTCTCCTTTTCTTTTTTTTTTTCACTCGTTCGTTTGTTCCATCCCTCTTTCCTTCCTACATGTTTTTTGTTTTGTTTTTAATTCTCAGCACTTTCCATGCTCCTGTTTGTTTGCCTTTCCTTTGTTTTTTTTAAATTCTTCTCATTATTTTTTCTTCACCATGTCTCTTTTTCATCTTTCTACTTCCTTCTCTCTGTATCCTATGTTATTTTTATGGTCCCTCCTGTTCAATCTCATTCTCTTTCCTCGTCTTCTTCTCTCTATTAAATAGTCATTCAATTGACTTTCATTCATCACTACAGCTTTTTTGTTTGTTTCCTTGGTTTTCTCTTTCTTCTTTTTCTTCTTCTTCTTCATTTCCTTATTCAATTTTCCTAACTGGCTAAATTCAACCCTATAATAGTTCCTCACTCTTTCTGTTCTCACCGCCTTAATTCAACTGCTTCTTTCTTTCCTTTCGTATTTTTTTCGAATATTTCTTTCTCTTCTCTTTACTCTCGTTCATATTCCCTTTTGCTAAAATTACATCCGGCGCTATACATCTTTCTACAACATTCCGTCTTTCCTTTGCTTAACTAGGGACTAAATATTTCTAACCCCCGCCACTGAAATATTCTTGATATCATAGTGGGCTTCCCTGCATAATTGACCCCTTCAGGTTGAAAAATGAAGCACCGGTTGACTAAATTCGAAAAATTCCCAATCATTATGTAGCGCTGTTGTTTCTCCGTAAATTGGACCGTAAGCCTTTTGCCCCAAACGAGAGTAAGGAAGTCCCTCCATATTCAATTATATAAGCCTCGTTCCCGTTAGCGTTATACATTGAAATAATCAAATAGGTTTTTTAAATCCTATTCCGGAGTTATCCGCGAGAAGGAAAAATAAAATAAAATAAAATGAACAAAACAGGAAGAAAAAAAATTATTCTATATAATTATATGGTGCTCGAAGATATGAGAAGGAGAGACAAGAAAATTGAGAAATGGAGGCAAGGTGAGTTGTCGAAAAAAAAAGAAGATTTTTTTAAAATTTCGTGATGACGAGGACAACGATGGTTATAATGATGATAATGGTGATGGTGATGACGTCGAAGATAGGCTTAAAGAAAAAGGATAGGGTGAACGAGAAAATAAAAAAAAGTAAAACGAATTTCTGACGAGAATTAATCATAATAATAACAGCAATAGTAAAAAGGATAAATTTATTATTATTATTATTATTATTATTATTACATTCTTGTTGTATGAAGAAGAATCAGAAACTGGAATAGTGAGCCTTCAAGGGGCGAGGAAATAAATTATTATTATTATTATTGTCCTTCGACATCTTGTTGGCTACCTTCGTCTACTTCTACGTGTCCTTCTTCTTTTTCACTATTATTATTATTATTATTATTATTATTATTATTATTATTATTATCATCGATGTTGTTATTAATAATAGTAATAATAATAAAAATGACAACATTAATAATAATAGTAAAAAGAAGGTATTTAGAAGCAAATGTAGAAGAGAAAGGAGCGAAGAAGAAAAAGTCATTAATAATAATAATAATAATAATAACAGTGAGAAGAAAAATGAGATGTAGAAGGAGAAGACGAAGGAAGCCAAGAAGTCGGCGAATAAGGGCAGTAATAATAATAATAATAATAATAATAATAATAATAATAATAAGAAGAAGAAGAAGAAGAAGAAGAAGAAGAAGAAGAAGAAGAAGAAAAAGAAATCTGTTTCTCATATACGAAGACCGTCAAAAAGAAAGTGACAACAACAACAGCAATAATGATAATAATATTAATAATAATAATAATAACAATAGTAATAATAAATGTTGAATGGTTAGGGCATGAATGATTAGAAATGGAGAAACATGTTTTAGAAAAGCTGTCGGCGAAGAATAAAAAAGATAAAGTATTAAAAGCAAAAGAATTTATCAACGATAAAACATGAAAAAATATAAACAAGAAGAAAGAGAAAGAGAATAATAATAATAATAATAATAATAATAATAATAATAATAATAATAATAATAATAATAATAATAAGAAGAAGAAGAAGAAGGAGAAGAATTTTTAAAGGTTATAAATAAAAATTCAAAAATAAAGTCTAAAAAGTAAAAAGGGTGAATGATGAGGAAAGAAAAATTTTGAAGGACAATGTCAAAAATGAAAATAAAAGTAGAAAGAGAAGATAGGCGAAAAATGAAAAGAATAAGAAAAATA
>CAHIKZ030000905.1:1515000-1540000 GCA_903632075.3 Acanthosepion pharaonis | reverse complement strand
ATATATATATATATATATATATATATATATATATATATATATATATATATATATATATATATATATATGTGTGTGTGTGTGTATGTATGTGTGTGCGTGTCTGTGTTTTGTTAAATATAACATAGAATGAATGACTATCATATCTGATCATGAGCTGTTCGAAACTACGTATATTTGCTTTAATATTGGGAGAAATTAAAGACAAAAAATGTCCAACATTTGGATATATTTTTATTATGCTGTTCCTTGATCTAAGCTTGATCTAAGCTTTCGACTCACAGTAGCCATCTTCAGAGTAGTTAAGTGGACATTTCAACAAAGATATTCACCATCAAAGTTGATATTCAGTTATCTTGACATAGAAGTGTGCTATGCGACGTTAATGGTCAAGGAATAGCAGACGCGGGTCGTAAATTCGTGATGTAGTTCTATGACGTCGTACCACGAGAGACCGAAATATTAACAACAGAACCATACGTTTAGATGCAATGTAATGTGCTGTGAGTACTTTTAAATGTAATTTTGTTGATATATATATATATATATATATATATATATATATATATATATATATATTTCTTACTTATTATAAAACGTTTATATATTGGATCGGATTTCCTACATTTTTCAACCGATTTCAACAAAACTTCACAGGACTGCGTAAAATTACCTTGCGGTGGTTCTGACAGCGCCAAAAATTGTTTTGGCACTAAATCAATTTGAAAACACGATTAAGAGGCATTAATGAATGGGGGACAACTTATATCGAATTATACTTATTATAAAACCAAGGTTGTGTGTGTGTACGTTTATATATGGGATCGGATTTCCTACATTTTTCAACCGATTTCAACAAAACTTCACTTTTTTTTGGCAGGTAGTGTTTCTTATTGTCTTGCACACTTTTTTCTTTATTTTTACATTCAGAATGCTTTAAAAATTCCATTTACAAGACAATTGTTTATAATAAAATTCTATTCAATTACTGATACATCCCCGGACAACGCCGGGCTCTACTGCTAGTATATATATATATATAGAGAGTGGTGCGATAGTTTTTGTCACCACTACATAATATCATTTTTGATTTGGTATGGGTGACACGAGCTCCGACAGTTTGGAAGAGAGGATCATGATGACTAGACTCTCGGTACCACGCCATATATATATATATATATATATATATATATATATATATATGTAATTTCTTTTTAAGAACATATGGACATTTAAAAACTTAGTTATCTCCTCTGAGGTTTAAATTGTCAAATTCGTCTTTCTCTTCACATTTTGAAAAAGTTTAACTTTCAGATGAATTTTGCCTTAGAAATAAGAAACAACTCCCTGATGATGACATTGTCTAATGTCGAAAGTACTCGGAATAAATGAATATGTATCAACATGGAAATTTTCTCTCTTCCTTTAATAAGGATACGAAGAAGATTCCTTGTGAATATGAGAGGATCCTATTGGAAATAAGCAGACAAAATCTGTCTGAATTATTCAAAGAGAAATGTCTTAATAAAAACTGCTGACATACGCAATATATATGTATGTGTGTGTGTGTATTATTATCATAAACATTTTTATCGTGGTTATTTGTATTTGAAATAGACGCCCTATTTTAAATTTTAAACAGCATTCGTCCCCCCCTTCTTCTAGGCTACAGAGAGTGTTACAATAGGGAAAGGCTCTCTCTATGTATGTACCTATGTATGGGCACATGCCCGAGTGGGTAGAACGTCCGCATTTTGACACTGAGACCCGGGTTCGATATCGGACCATAGTTCCTGTCTGTAAGAACTCTGGAGACCATTCTGACTCTTCTAATTACCGTTCTATCAGTCTCCTTCCATTCTTCGGCAAAGTCTTCGATGCTTTAATCAACGCCGAAGTCATTAAGCACCTTACATCCCATAATCTGCACTCCGACAGGCAATATGTTTTCCGCTTTGCCCATTCTACAACTGATGTGCTTACGGCCATAACTGAAATTGTTTACCAAGCACTTCATAATAACGGAGAAGCTCGTGCCGTGGCTCTTGATATCTCCAAAGCGTTTGACAGTGTTTGGCACGCCGGCCTTCTTCGCAAGCTCCAGGGTTATAGAATTTCAGGTAGATTGTTTGACTTAATACAATCATTCCTGTCAAACTGTGTATGGAATATCGTTCTCAACAGATTCTTCTCCTGCTCCCATCCCCCGAACGTAGGTGTTTCCCACGGCTCTATCCTAGGCCCTATTCTGTTACTTATCTTCATTAACGATCTTCCTGATGTAGGCATCTACGCGGACGACACTACTATTCATTCCTGTCTCAAAAACAAATCTAGTGTCGCTGACAATATTAACCTGACCGTTTGTCTCGGAAAGGATCTCCAATCAGTTGTGGACTGGGGCAGGAACTGGCTGGTTAACTTTAATGACTCAAAAACAAAACTGTTCTCTATTACTCACCACAGAAAACCATCCCTGCCTCTCATTAGAATGTCTGACGCTCAACTCCACGAGAGCACTTCTTTGCGACTGCTCGGTCTCACATTGTCTGCTGACCTGAGATGGAACAAATACAAAAGAAATAGAATACAAAGTCAATAGCTTCGTCCACTTCAAGGCAAGTTGTCTCCCCGTGCCACGCCTGGAATTTTTTCTCGCTTGAATCGACCCTTCAAATCTACTAATCAACCATTCGCCCTTGCATGGGGTATTGCTGCCATATATGATCTGGTGTCCCTTCCGTTTGTCTCAAGCTCCTTGATAAAATCCAGAGACGGATATGCACTGTAATTGGCCCTGATCTGGCATCTTGTCTCCAGTCGCTCTCTCACAGACATGCCGTTGCCTCCCTCTGTTATATTTTAGAAATACTTTCACAGTAACTGCTCCGAAGAGCTGCCTTCGCTGGTTCCCAGACTTCATGAATTTAAGCGTTCTTCTAGGCTGGCATCCCGCTCTCATCCTTTTACTGTCGAAACTGTTAAATGTAGCCGTCTTTTATACTCCAATAGATTCATGTCTCGCACTTCTCGCCTGTGGAACTTCCTCTCTTCTTCCTGTTTCCCTGATAGCTATAATCCCTAACTACTCAAATGTAATGTCAATCGACGTCTCCAGATGCCTTGATTTATCCCCTATCCTTCTCTTCATCCTTTCCTCTATCACTCCTCTTTAGTCTCGCTCTAACTCTCTGTAACCCCTTGTGTGCTAGTGGCTTTCCGCCTTGCTTGGGGTGAAACGCTTAAAAATGTATGTATATATGCCCCTGGGTTCGTATCTATTCCTGAAATGTCATTAATCCCTGTCGATATACTTGTGCAAGTATTAATTATATTCTTCACCTTTGTCAACATATTTTTCTTAATATTCTTTCACATAATGCACAGCTGTTACCAAAACGGACATCCAGATATGCAAACTCCGAATTGGGGATACCAAGATCAAGTAAGTACAAAAATCTGGGTAGAATTTTAGCAGAAAACGGAGAGTTAGAAAACTGACACCCCAACGAGCATTGAGATGGCGAAAGAAGCCTTCCGAAAGCTAAGCAAAGAATTAAGAAACGGGAAAATTTCGTTAGAAACAAAAACGAGTACTGAACGGTTACGTAATATCAGTCCTCCTATATGGCAGTGAATGCTGGCCAATCTCCTTACAGATGAAGAAGATACAAGCAGCAACAGAAACAAAGAAAAGAGTACTGCACTGATACGTAATATCAGACCTCCTACATGGCAGTGAATGAAGGAGAATCTCCTCAGAGATGAAGAAGAGATTTGAAGGAAGAGAAACAAAGAAAAGAGTACTCAACTGTTACGAAATATCAGTTCTCCTATATGGCAGTAAATGGTGGACAATCACCTCACGGATGAAGAAGAGACTTGAAACATCAGAAACAAAGAAAAGTGTACTGTAATGATAGGTAATATCAGTCCTCCTATATAGCAGTGAATGCAAGACATCTCGCAGATGAAGAAGAGACTTGAAGCAACAGAAACAAAGAAAAGTGTACTAAAGAGTTACGTAATATAAGTCCTCAAAAAATCTTTAAAAATTGCCGTTTCATAGGTCGATCTCAGTTGAGAAATGACTACTCACCACAAAAATACGACAATTTGACACTAACATTCGGCGATTGCTACCCCATAAGAATGTCAAATACAATCATATGTGCCTAAGAATATTTGCAAATTTCAAATAAAATAAAAATACTCATAAAACTAAATTAGAATAATATTTTGTTTAAACACATTTTTTTCTAAAAAAAAATAATAGCAAAATCAGGGGTGCGTATTATGCACAGCTAAAAATTTAAAAGAAAAAATGACCTTAAAATAAAATAGGAAATATAAAACTAAATTGGAATAATATTATTCTGTTTAAAATCATTTTTTTCAAATAATAGTAGGAAACGCCGACCGTGATGATATTGGAGAGGTACAATTTATAGGGTTTGATTACCAAACAAGGGGTGCGTATTATGCGTGAGTAAAAGCATTTCCCACACTTTCAACACAATTTTAGAGGTGCGTGTTATGGATGAAAGCGTATCATGCATGGGGAATTCCGGTAAATAAATTATAAGAATTATGAAATCGGGTATTAATTTTCAATCACGTTAATTTCTTCCAAAGCGCATTTGTGTTTGTTCAACACCCAAAGAGCCTCTCTGCGGTTTATACTGCAACTATACTGAGCAGACCTTAGTTACAGTTTCTGGGAAAGAGCGTGTTATCTAGCGTGATCAACAATTTGAACAAGGCCAGCACGCTCAAACCCTCGGCCACGATGACTTGTGACGTCGTGCTGGCACAACTATCGACGCCACCCGCTAAAGGGTTCACAACGCTTCGGTCAACCCGTGGTGTGATTTTCAGGCACTGTATAAAGGTGCCGCACGCTGGGATCGTTTCGTCCAGACCGATAATATCAAGAAGTCTCCTTTGTCCGTGGTGAGAATCGATCTCGGATCGTTGGTTTTAAATTTCTAGCTCGTAGACGCATGTAAACTCACATTTAAAGCACATAGACACACAGAGCGGCTAATATTCAACGCGTCATGTAGAATGACAGGATTGAAGGCAATACATCCTCTCGCCATCCCACTGACACCCTTTCTCTCATATTTATCACGTGTCCCGAAAAAGTCCTTGCTATTTTATGTCAGGAATTTTTTTTTTAAAGCCAATCCTTGCGGTAAAGTTTTACGATTTATTTTTGTTTTGTTTTGTTTTGTTTTTTCAAGATACACACATTTTTCATTATATTTTGCTATATTTTCCTATTTTTCTTTCTTTTTCTTTCTGGTTCTTCCTTCAATTCGATGTCAGTATAGGGATTTGAGAAAACAAAAAGGAAAACGAGTTTCAAAATATTCCAGCCACCACCCCTGCAACTCCTCTCATCCCACAAAAAAAAAAAGGAAAAGAAAAAAATATCAATAACATAAAAATGACAATAGTTTGCATCCTCCTCCAGCTTCCGGTAGAATCTGGTGGGCTCAGTATTTTTTTGTTTGTTTTTTTTTTCTTTCCCGGCATCCAACCTGAGATTCGGCATTTTTCTTTTTTTCGTTAATTTAATTGTTTTTTAATTTATTATTATTATTTTTTTATTAAATATCGTGAAAAATGATAAATTGTTGAGTTTGGATTTTTGTCTTACATTAAAATACAAGATGTCTGATTTCTTTCCCAGACCAACGAATTTTTTTTTTTTTTTCCTTCCCGGCATCCAACATGAGATTCGGCATTTTTTCTTTTTTTAGTTAATTTAATTGTTTTTTTTTTTTAATTTATTATTATTTTTTTTTATTTATTAAATATCGTGAAAAATGATAAATTGTTGAGTTTGGATTTTTGTTTACATTAAAATACAAGATGTCTGATTTCTTTCCCAGACCAACGAATTTTTTTTTTTTTTTTCCTTCCTGGCATCCAACATGAGATTCGGCATTTTTTCTTTTTTAGTTAATTTAATTGTTTTTTTTTTTAATTTATTATTATTTTTTTTTATTTATTAAATATCGTGAAAATGATAAATTGTTGAGTTTGGATTTTTGTCTTACATTAAAATACAAGATGTCTGATTTCTTTCCCCAGACCAACGAATTTTTTTTTTTTTTTTCCTTCCCGGCATCCAACATGAGATTCGGCATTTTTTCTTTTTTAGTTAATTTAATTGTTTTTTTTTTTTTTAATTTATTATTATTTTTTTTATTTATTAAATATCGTGAAAATGATAAATTGTTGAGTTTGGATTTTTGTCTTACATTAAAATACAAGATGTCTGATTTCTTTCCCAGACCAACGAATTTTTTTTTTTTTTTTCCTTCCCGGCATCCAACATGAGATTCGGCATTTTTTCTTTTTTTAGTTAATTTAATTGTTTTTTTTTTTTAATTTATTATTATTTTTTTTATTTATTAAATATCGTGAAAAATGATAAATTGTTGAGTTTGGATTTTGTCTTACATTAAAATACAAGATGTCTGATTTCTTTCCAGACCAACGAATTTTTTTTTTTTTTTCCTTCCCGGCATCCAACATGAGATTCGGCATTTTTTTTCTTTTTTTAGTTAATTTAATTGTTTTTTTTTTTAATTTATTATTATTTTTTTTTATTTATTAAATATCGTGAAAAATGATAAATTGTTGAGTTTGGATTTTGTCTTACATTAAAATACAAGATGTCTGATTTCTTTCCCAGACCAACGAATTTTTTTTTTTTTCCCGGCATCCAACATGAGATTCGGCATTTTTTTTTTTTTTTAGTTAATTTAATTGTTTTTTTTTTTAATTTATTATTTTTTTTTATTTATTAAATATCGTGAAAATGATAAATTGTTGAGTTTGGATTTTTGTCTTACATTAAAATACAAGATGTCTGATTTCTTTCCCAGACCAACGAATTTTTTTTTTTTTTCCCCCTGGCATCCAACATGAGATTCGGCATTTTTTCTTTTTTTAGTTAATTTAATTGTTTTTTTTTTTAATTTATTATTATTTTTTTTATTTATTAAATATCGTGAAAAATGATAAATTGTTGAGTTTGGATTTTTGTCTTACATTAAAATACAAGATGTCTGATTTCTTTCCCAGACCAACGAATTTTTTTTTTTTTTCCTTCCCGGCATCCAACATGAGATTCGGCATTTTTTCTTTTTTTAGTTAATTTAATTGTTTTTTTTTTTTAATTTATTATTATTTTTTTTTATTTATTAAATATCGTGAAAAATGATAAATTGTTGAGTTTGGATTTTTGTCTTACATTAAAATACAAGATGTCTGATTTCTTTCCCAGACCAACGAATTTTTTTTTTTTTTTTCCCGGCATCCAAATATGAGATTCGGCATTTTTTCTTTTTTTTAGTTAATTTAATTGTTTTTTTTTAATTTATTATTATTTTTTTTTTATTAA
This sequence comes from Acanthosepion pharaonis, assembly GCA_903632075.3. Classification (NCBI taxonomy): domain Eukaryota; kingdom Metazoa; phylum Mollusca; class Cephalopoda; order Sepiida; family Sepiidae; genus Acanthosepion; species Acanthosepion pharaonis. Next base: position 1,532,583 of record CAHIKZ030000905.1, on the reverse strand, counting down.
ATATCGTGAAAAATGATAAATTGTTGACTTTGGATTTTTGTCTTACATTAAAATTCAAGTTGTCTGATTTCTTTCCCAGACCATCGAATTTTTTTTTTTTTCCTTCTTGGCATCCAACCTGAGATTCGATATTTTTCATTATTTTAATTTTTTTTTCGTTAATTTAATTGTTTTTTAATTTATTATTTTTTTTTATTAAATATCGTGAAAAATAATAAATTGTTGAATTTGGATTTTTGTCTTACATTAAAATACAAGATTTTCTTTCCCAGACCAACGAATTTTTTTTTTTTTTTCCTTTCCGGCATCCAACATGAGATTCGGCATTTTTTCTTTTTTTCGTTAATTTAATTGTTTTTTTTTAATTTATTATTATTTCTTTTTTATTAAATATCGTGAAAAATGATATATTGTTGAGTTTGGATTTTTGTCTTACATTAAAATACAAGATGTCTGATTTTCTTTCCCAGACTTAACTGCTCATTTGTCCTTCGAGAAAAAAAAATATTCTCTTAATTTTTTTTTTAAAATTTTAGAAACGTGTCTTATGTTCATAGATTTTCTCATATTAGAAGCAAATAGATTTATGAAACTGAAAAGACGCGCGTTCTGGGTAAGACGATAAACTACATCCGGGTCCTGGGTAAGACGATAAACTACATCCGACAGCAAGGCCCCTGATCAGGAGGTTTTGAGGAGCATGGAACCACTATTTAATTGCTCTTAACAAGAATATGTACGAAGATAATGTGTGGGTTCAATTTAATATTGCAACCAAGTTATAAGCTGTCCCTCATTTGTTGGCCAGAGTAGATTCTACATACAGAGTGTGATGGATAAATTGTCATCAAAACTTTGTAGTCAGCGTGAGTTTAACTAGAATATGTACGGAGATAATGTGAGGGTCCAATTTAATATTGTAACCAAGTTATAAGCTGATCCCTCATTTGTTGGCCAGAGTAGATTCCATCTACAAGGTCTGATGGATAAATTGTCGTCTAAATTAGGCAAAAATCAAAATAACTCTGACATCTCATTTTAACAGATATATTTACCAACATTACACAAAAATAGCTTGAGATACTACAGAGTAAATTTATTCAATAAAGTCGCCATTGACTTCAACCATAGCCTCCAAATGACTTCGGAATCTCCTGCAACTCTCCTAAAGTGTCACCTTTAAGTTGGCGAATTCTGCCATAATCGTTGCCTTCAGTTCATCCTTGGTGTTATAAGGAAATTTGTTGGTCCCTCGCTCAACTGTATCCCATACATGCATCAAGCAGGTTGCAGTCTGGGGTTTTAGGTGTCATGATGCAGAGTTCCGCTGCAAGACATACGGTCTTCCAGCAGGTCCCCACTTGATCCATAGGTTTCGTAATTCTAGTAGCTGCTACCGCTCTTTCTCGTATCGATAGAAGTTTCCTTCTTAACTATTTGTTGGTGCCTCGCTCAACTGCACCTTATGCATAACTATCAGCGTTGACCGGGCTTGATTCAAAAATCGTACGACTCATACAGCAATCGCTATCACTTGACTTAAAATATTTTGCCCTTCCTTGCCTTTAAAGGAGTGCCCTTTGCCGTGCTGATGTTGCTACATGCCTTACATCTTGCCTATCTCACACTGCGAATTTTTTCTAAGTTCTATACTAAACATTAAATCTGTTACGAAAAAAGAACTAAACAAAATGAACACAAAACAATCAGCTTTAAAAAAGGACTCGTAACTGGAAAAACCGAATGAAAAATGAATGTTAACAACAGATACTTTTTCACACCCAACCCAGTTTTGCGGAATCAGAATCAACGTTGAGTTTATGCAAGCGAATGAGCCAATTGGAGTAAAGTGCCATGCAGATTTAAATTTTTCCCACTTGTGATGAATGCAGCTATCGATTTTTTTGGCATGCTAGCATGCTAGTTAACATTCGAGTCAGTCAGCGGTTGGCTCTCACGCTGGCCAATAGAATCTTCCTGCCTATTCGTGGCAGCCAGCTATAGGGTCTCACTCTGGGCAGTAGAAAATGGCCGCAAACTACATGAAAACTGCAGTAGAAGCATGAAAAAATCGATTATTTCCACTATCGATGTTAGTTGGGAAATGCAAAGTCGGTCTTGGCCTTCCTGCTAACTTGGAGCATGTGCATGTAAATTTTGGTGAAAATCCGTCGAAAATTGCGGCCGTGCATTCGTTACGCACACACACACATACACACACACACACATCCTGCCTTTTATAGATAGAGATAATCAAGGGCATTGCAGTATGGGGAGTTAGATAACCAGATATAAGGGATGATGTCGTCGTGTAAATTTTCTGAATCCTACTTGTTTGTCATGGTGCAGAGTCCTGTTGTCAGACATAGGGTCTTCCATCAACCAGCCACCCTCTTGACCCAACGCAGTAGTACATCCTCAAAGCACTTGATATAGGTCTCTGAGTCTGAGGTCATGTGTGAAGAATAGAGGCATGGCGTGTGATCCCGCTAAGCACCTTCGTAATCACCATTAGACTCCTCCAACTCTTTCTGAATATTCTGCACTGTCCTCAGATTGACACCCAAATCCTCTGAAATGTTCGTATAGGAGCTTCCGGCGCGAATACCAAGCAGTACAGCATGCCGTTTCTAAATTTCTGGCGGAGTGAATTGCGTCATGCGGCATCTTTTTCTCACAGACGGTGACCCTTCTATACTGTGCAGTCGAAAAAAAAATCAAACAATGAGCATGCGCGAAACTGAAAATACAAAATGCCGACCCTGTGAGTTCTTTTTTTTTTTTATTTTTTTTTTTTTTTGCTATTATTTTCTTTAATGACTTTCTCGTTGCTTAATCACGCCGTCCATGGAATTCTTGCTATCCTTCTGTAGGACCACATTTCGTTGTCCTCCAGTTTTCTTATCGTCCGTGGGGAGATTGCCAAACATTTACAACTATATAGGTGAATGGTATCCAACACTATTTATCTTTGTTTTTAACGATTAATCTATTTCTTTTGTGTGTTCGCTCCTGTCAAAGAATTTCCCGATGAAAATGTTCATTCTGTTGGTGTGAGCTGACTCTTGGAGTTGGCGGAGCTCATTATCAGGAAGAGGCGCGAAACATCTCCGTGAAATTCGATACAATGATTATTAGGCTTTATTTTATGCTTTCCTTTTGATGAGCGCGCGTTCTCCATGCAGTTGATCTTTTATCAAGAAATTATGGGGAAAGAAAATGCAATCGACATTTATTTTTATTTTTTGGTTGGGGGAGATTCGCATGTTTCTCCTTTTTTACTTTATTTCTTTATAAATTCCAAAACATTTCTCTCACCCATACGAGCGCAAACATAGGCGCAAATCAAAACACACACGCATATATGTGTAACGATTTAGGGGGAAAACTCACCTAAGCATATACGAACATATACACTATCTATCTATCTATCTATCTATCTATCTATCTATCTATCTATCTATCTCAGCTTGGTCGTTATCTATCTATCTATCTATCTATCTCAGCCTGGTCGTTATCTACGTACGTATCTATGTATGTATGTATCTATCTATCTATCAGCCAGGTCATTATCTGTCAATATATATATATATATATATATATGCACGGGTACATTAGAATATGTGTGTAATTACTACAAAATTGTACATTTTGTTTCGACGTTTAAATAAAACGTCTCTTCAGGTAATTAACAATGATGGTAATAAACGATGTTATTTAAAATTGTTTTTAGAAAATTTTCCATACAAGGAAAAAAAAAAGAATTTTCTAAATAAAGAAAAAAAAGAATTAAACAAAAGGATATGGAAGAGTAAAGTAAATGCAATTTTATTCTTCATTCTTTTACATTTGGCCACACACACACACACACACACACACACACACACACATATATATATACATATATATATATATATTTATATTTATATATGTGTGTGTGTGTGTGTGTATTGTGTATTTAGGTTGCAGTCCTTCATTTGTACATGTTTCATTAAAACGACAGACAATAAGCTTTTTTTTTAAATTTTTCTTGTGTTCGAACAAGTGTTTGCTTTTTTGAACACAGAGTGTGTAGAAACTGTCCAAATGTTCTATAATTCCGAGCGCTTTCGGCTATACATTTAGCCATTATCAAGAAGGATTTTATTTTTAATTCGGTGTACGGTTTGTGTGTATGTTTTAATAGTTATAGGGATAACAACACACCATCAAAAACAAAATTACGACCACCGAACATTATCTATGAATTCAAATGCTCCTTAAGCGACTATGTTCCTAATCAAACCGAATTTTTACATAGGTTACACTACTACATGCCTATCCAGACGCCTTACGTTGCACCTATCTGACCACAGTTCTATTAGAATCCATTTAAATACACACACAATCTTACCAGACTCCATCCGAAACATGCTAGTAGAAAAGACAGACATAAATACCTCATCCATATTTAAAAAAAAACAAAAAAAACATTAAAAATAATGGAAACCATAATAATAAAAAAGGAAAAAAAAAACAACACTTAAAAATATTAACTAAGAACACGGCCACAATGTGCTGTGTTCGGAAAAAAAAATCTCCATAACTCTCAAAGCATACACACAACGCATACGCCCAATTAAAAAGCAAAAATAAAATCATCCTTGATAATGGCTGAAAGTGTAGTACTATGGAAGTTTATATTCTACTTAAAGATAATAAACCTGATTTTTCTGAATATATATATATATATATATATATATATATATATATATATATAGAAAATCGGGTTTATATATATATATATATATATATATATATATATATATATATATATATATACATTCACTTACGTGCTAATACCCTTGGGAAAGGTGTGAATCCTATTCTTCTCCCTCCAGCTATGGGGTAAATAGCAGGACAGACTGGGTTCTATAGCCTTAGATGGCAACTGGTCTAGGAGAAGGACAACTCTGAATTCAAAACCTGAGAGGGGTTGTTTGGGGACCTTGTGGCACGTAGTGCACCAAGTCTCTGTATTCGGCCCTTCAAAAAGTGTGGATGGTCCTGCACGAAACCTTCACCACTAGAATCGAAATATGCATTCAGATCAGTTTCGTATCCTAAAGTAAATAAAGCAATTCTAAATAATTGATGCATTTTTATTTATCGACCCCGACAGATAAGGTGCTCTCTCCCAGAAACTGAAACTAAGGCTCGCTCAGTATAGTTGCAGTATGAACCATCTATCTATCTATCTATCTATCTATCTATATATATATATATATATATATATATGCACAAACAATGACTTGTACCCACAGGAAAAGAAAATAGATAAATAGATTTAAATAGATTGGACGTCATTATATTACCTTGAGGGCATCCTTGAGGGCAACACTTCCTTAACAGGAAACAATCAAACAGACATTAGTAAATAACGAATGACGAAGAAATATTGGAAGACGATTAAAATAGATTTTAATTATAAATATAATAGAATAAACATTTTAGTCTGCAATTTATTTCTAATTAAAATATATTTTAATCGTGTTCCAATTTTTCTCTGTTGATTTGTTGCTTACTAATGTGTCTTTGTTGCTGCTTGCCAGCACTCAACTTTTGCGAAAGCCTTGGCCGAAAGCGTCTCCTCATGGTAAAACAATCACGTTCATTCTATATATATATATATATATATATATATATATATTTAGAGGATAATATTAAAGTCCTCTTTGGAATAATGCCTACCAATTACAAATTTCTGTTATATATATATATATATATATATATATATATATATATATATGATATAAAAAGTTTCAAACACTAATAGTCCATGGTTATAATTTATTATATTGGAATCATAATCACGATTCAATTCATCATAAAATATAACTCCAGGTATAAAAAAACAAATTTTTAGAAAATTTTTCTTTTTTCCATTATATATATATATATATATATATAAAGAAAGGGATGATTTTTCTTAATTTTTTATTTATTAAGTTATGTGCCATGCGTGATACACGCTTACGCGATCATCTATTTTTCGATACATGACTGTCGAGGCAGAGTTTTTCCCTCAGTAGGATGCTATTTCTTTCTGCGGTAGACCAGTTGCCATCCAAAGCTATAGAACCCGATCTGTCCTGCTGTTTACTCATAGGGGGGATGGAGAAAAGTATTCAAACCTTTCCCAAGAGTATTAGCACGTAAGTGAATGCAGTGGATCTGACTGGAATTTGAACTCGGCTTTCTCAATCAGAACCGCCATCGTGCCTCTTCGATTTTTATTACACAAACGTTATTTGGAGAGTCACTTTGTTTATTTATTTATTTATCTACTCAGAGACGACATTATTATTATTATTATTATCATCATCATCATCATCATCATTATTATTATGATTATTTAGCTTTCCAACAAAAGACAAAAGAATTATAATTTGTTGCTCTTGTTATTGCTGTTGTTATTGTTGCTGCAGGTGCTGTTTTTATTGTTGTATAGGCTGTGGCCCTACCATGTTCCGCCATCGAGGTACCGAAACTCGTTTGGTTGGCCACCCTCTGTTTTCTTAGGTCCTTCTTGTTTTCAATGTGTCCTGTGAGTGTTTAATTCTCGGAGCTCATTTTTCTCAGGCATGCTAAAATATTTCACTTGTCTCTTTCTGACCCGAAGTATAAGTATCATTTCTGTTTCCACATTCGTTCACAATTCCTAGTTGATCACCTGTTCTGTCCATGCTATTCTCAGCAGCCTTCTGTAGAACCATATCTCGTCTACTTCAGATCTCTTCTCCCATGTCAATAGATTGTCCAGCATTCTTCTTTCTTTTTATGCGCCATGTCCTTTCAGGACGTAGGCGATCATGTTTCTCCACTTCCCCCTATCCCTTGTAGCTCTTAATAAGTTTCGTATCTCTGCCACCTCCCTCAGACCATTTGCTTAAGCCAGCCAGGTATGTTATGTCTCTCATTCACTCTATTCGACCCGTGAGTATCAGATTCTCCAAACCCTTCTTTTCTCATTACGTGTGCCAGAAATTTCATCTGTCTCTTCCTGATGTTAAGTATAAGCCTCCTCCTTGTTTGCAATCTCACTAAGATCTCATCGTTGCTCACGCGCTCGGTCCATCATAACCTTATCATCTTCTTGTAGATCCGCATCTCCGTCGCCTCGAGTCTCTGTTTTGGAAAGCATAATTTACTATTTCAATGCGTGTTCGGATTGCGGTGTCACATTTTTCGTTCTTTGTTAAAACATTTCGCTGATATTTATATTTTTCTCTTGACTGATCATCTAGTTATCATTAGTAGTCATCAGATTCAAATAAGGAGAGATCATTTGATAATTTGCTTGATTGATTTATCTATTTTTTACGGTTTATCAACACTTTGCATGTTATTTAACCGCCAAAAATATTTTTGGATTTAATTTTTTTTTGGAGCTAATGATACAACTCTTACTAATTAGCCCATAGTTGGGGGAGATGACTGTGTTCATAACTAATCAGAATTTGATAAACAAACAAAAAATTATAATATGGGTAAAAAGTGGGGGATAACTTGTTTATTTCAATCAATATATAAAGAGATCCATCACTTTGTGGTCATTGTAATTTCTATACATATAGATTCCAGAGAATGTAAAGATTGGGTTGGTGCATAATTATCAGGCGTTTTTGTAGGCGAATTATTTGTTAATAAAAATTATTGTTCTATTTTCAGGTTACAAAAGTGCGCATCAATAATCATACGCTGCAGAATAATTATTTAAAAATGGTATTGTTGAATTATTCGTAACGTTTTTATAATAAATATAGGTTAAAAACGACTGATAATTATGCACCAACACAATAGGGGGTAAATATATATATTTAAGTAATTCATCGAGTCAGACAAAACCGCAGCAGAATGCAGAATGCACTGGACGGCCGATTAGACCTATATTTAAGACTCATCAGCAGCACGCATCCACTACCGAGAATTGAAACCCTGTCAGTTAGGTTGTCAAGCAAATATCATACCAACTGTTCCAAACGGGACCCGGTGGCGAAGAGATTGCACATCAGACTCAACAATGCGCACTGCCGATGAGTCCCAAATATAGGACGAAACGGCCGTCCAGTGCTTTCTGCATTCTGTTAAGATTTCTATCAGACTCGATGAATTACTTAAATATAATTATCAAATCCTCCTAATAATTTCTATCACACACACACACACACACACACACACACACACACACACACACACACACATATATATATATATATATATATATATATATATATATATAGATAGATAGATAGAGAGAGAGAGAGAGAGAGATAGTTATGTAAATAACAAGAATAGATAGATATGAAATGAAGGAAAATATATATATATATATATATATATATATATATATATTAATCACTTTAAACGTTATTTTTCGTAGATACTGGTATTTAATTAAAAGGAAAACGTGTGTGAATTGAAAGAAGAAAAGAAAGAAAGGAGAAAATAATGAGAAAAAAGTTTATTTATTAAACAGTTCATTTATTTTCGTCTAGTAGCCTGAATGTACGAAAAATCTTATTAAATAAAAACTTGCGCTCTTCGGCAGGAATTGAACCTGCCACCCTCAAGTCAAGGAGTTACCGTTAAGGCCGGGAGCTTAAACCAACTTGATCCCGAACATCAGTCAGTCAGGCATGGCCAAAATAAACGGAGGATTGATGTCGTTTACAGAATATCCAGATACCCATATTGACTTATAAAATCAAGCTACATCAAGGTATATATATATATATATATATATATATATATATATATATATATATATATATATATATATATATATATATATATATATTAGCATTTCCCCCCCAAGCAAGGCGGGAAGCCACTAGCACGCAAGGGGTTACAGAGAGTTAGAGCGAGACTAAAGAGAAGTGATAGTGGAAAGGATGAAGAGAAGGATAGGGGATAAATCAAGGCATCTGGAGACGTCGATTGACATTACATTTAAATAGTTGGTGATTATAGATAGCAGGGAAACAGGAAAAGGGGAGAGAGTTCCACAGAGGATAAGTCCGAAACATGAAGCTATTGGAGTTGAAGAGACGGCTATATTTAAGAGTTTCGACAATGAAAGGGTGAGAGCGAGATGCCAGCCTAGTTGAACGATTAAATTCATGAAGTCTGGGAACCAACGAAAACAGCTCATCGGAGCAGTTACCATGAAAGTATTTGTAAAAAAAGACTGAGGGAGGCGACGGCAGGTCTGTGAGAGAGCGACTGCAGACGAGATCAGGGCCAATTACATTGCATAGCCGTCTCTGGATTTTTTCAAGGATATTGAGACAAACAGAATAGGCTCCAGACCATATATGGCAGCAATACTCCATACAAGGGTGATATATATATATACATATATATATATATATATATATATATATATATATATATATATAGGTGACGTCATAGGATGCGGTGCGATTTTCGCTTCTAGCGTCTTATATGCACGTGTTTATCGTTGCCTAGAAATCATCTATGTAAACATTGACAGACTATCATCAGTGTCGTGTGCGTATATTGCTTAATATGTGGTAATTGACATCTTTGATAATGGCTTATGTAAGCCGAAAGCTTAGATTATATTAAAAAAAATATGATATCAATATTGTGAATTTCTTTCTTTGTTAAACGATAATGTTATTAAACTTATCAGATGTTACGAATAAAATTTACATAAAATAAATAGACAACACTTGTCTATATTATTTAATGAAACGTGTAAAATATATATATATATATGTGTGTGTGTGTGTATGTATATATATATATCCGATGCAATGAGAACGAAAGTAATATATAAATTCCAACGTTCACAGCATTAATCCAAAAAATGGCTCGATACCAATAGTAGAGCGATAATTATTTTATTTATGCATTTCTTCATATATATATATATATATATATATATATATATATATATATATATATGCGATGCGATGAGAAAAAAAAGTAATGTATAAATTCCAACGTTCACAGCATTAATCCAAAAGAGGGCTCGACACCGATAGTAGAGCGATAATTATTTATTTATTATAATGTTATCATATAGACAAAAACTATTTTACTCACTACAAAGATGCAACTTCGTTTCAGTGCATTTCAGTTGCACTTCGACAGGTGAGAATCGAAAATGGTTATGAAAAATCTTGCTTGTAGGCAAGCCGTATGTGAAACCTCACTTCCTTTTTTCCATTTGTTTGAGAAGAAAAATATACATAAAAAAACAACAACAAAAAAGATGGCGGAGTGAATCAATAGGGCTTGTTGATAGCATTTTGGTGAAGAATGAACTGGGTGTTTAATGTTGACAGGATATATATATATATATATATATATATATATATATATATTAGGTTGTCCCAAAGTTCGTAAACACTTGCAAAAAGTTGAAATTTTACTCGCCAAGTAATAACAAAAACAACAAAAATTATTCTTCAAAATAAAGGCCATCATTTTCCAAGACTTTCTGCCATCGATCTGCAAACTTTCGGATCTGGTGAAAGTACCATTCAGCCGGCTTCGAATCAAAAAATTCTTGACACGCTTCCTCGACTTCATCAAACGAGTCGAATCGTCGGCCCTTCAGAAAGTGCTGCATTGAGCGGAAAAGGCCGTAATCTGATGGAGCACAGTCAGGACTGTAGGCTGGATGTGGCAGAACCTCAACGCCGTCCAGCTCTTCAAACTTGTCTTTGGTCTTCCTGGCGGTGTGTGGCTTGGCATTGTCCTGCTGCATCAAAGCGCGCTTTTGGTTGATCACAGCCGGGTAATTTTGCTTCAACTTTTCGTAGACCCGCTCCAGTTGCTGACAGTAAAGTTCGGCACTGATGGCACGACCATTCGGAACCAACTCAAAATGTACGATTCTTTCAAAGTTCCACCAAACGCACAACATGACTTTCTTGCCGAATCGATCTTGTTTTGGAACCGACGGTGTCTCCTGCCCTTTCTGAACCTATCGCTTGTCTCGACGGTGCTGGACCAGATAGACCCATTTCTCGTCCGATGTCACAATGCGCTTCCAAAAACGCTCGTCCAATGGATTGCTGAGCAATTGACGGCAAATTTCAACTCGTCTGTTGGCTTGTGCTTCGGTGAGTTCGTGCGGATCTTGGCGCGGCTTTTTGTGAACAAAATCAAGTTGCTTCAAGTGTCGGTGAATTGTCGATTTGCCAACTCCAAGCTCATCAGCCAATTCTCGAGTGCTCGATGAAGACACAATGTCCAACCCGGATTACAAGTCTCTATCATCTAACTTTAATGGCCGTCCCGAACGAGGCTTATCTTCAAGACTCATGTCGCCAGAATCGAAACGCTTATACCAATTTGAGATCGCCGCATATGCAATTGTTCCTTCACCTTCGGCAGCACAAATCTCTTCTGCAGCTTTTCTGGTTAAAAGACCTCACTTCCAGCAGTAACGAATCAAAACTCGCAGCTCAGTTTTATCAATTGCCATCTGGAATACAAAGATGAAGATCACTATAACAATATAAACGCAAAAAAAAAACAATTAAATAAAAATTTTAATGAAATAAATTTTTTTCAAAATTAACAATAAAGTAAAAAAAACAATTACAAATTGCATAAAAATTCAATTTTTCGCAACTGTTTACGAACTTTTGGGACAACCTAATATATATATATATATATATATATATATATATATATATATATATATATATATATATATATTTGTCCCATCCTTTTTTGAGCAATTACTTCCCTTAGTCGTTTTAATAATCCATAAAAGTAAACTGTATTTAGACAAAATTAGTTACCGAGCGTAATGATCTTTTTTCAGGATATTATTTAAAGAAATAAGAGGATAAAAATGAAAAGTTTTCCATTCCACTGAAGCGGAAGTTAATCACATCTCTGTTTCCTTTCTTTTTTCCTTTCTTTCTTTTGATGTTATGTATACTTTCTTAACAAGGACAAGTTAATATAAACGGATAAGAGAACGTAATGAGGTAGAAAGGTCAAATTTAACAGTTACAATAAATGTGACCTTCATATCACTTTATCTTTCCTTATCCGTTATATCAACATGTTCTCTCTTCTTAATCTAAGCCCCATAAGAAAAAATTTCAAGGACAAATTCTTTTTGCTATTGTTTCATCTTGTAAACTTTTTTTTTTCCTTTTTTTATCTTTGTATATATGTCTGTCTGGATACATTGATTCCATTTCAGAAAATGTAGTCGATCTGATGAGATGAATATACCCATATTCATCTAAAAGAATTTATTACCGAATAAAGATTTTTAGTATTTTTCATTCATATATATATATATATATATATATATATATAAACACATAAACCGAATATACCAATGGGACAGGTCAACTCTGACAAATTTTCATATTAGTCGACACGGAAAAAACAAAAACATCTCATAGTCAGAACGGATTACCACACGCACATAATTCGAACATACCAATGAAACAGATTAACTCTGATAAATATATATATATATATATATATATATATATATATATGTGTGTGTGTGTGTGTGTGTGTGTGTGTGTGTAAATAAAAGAAAGAACAGCAAGATATATAATTATATTTTTATTTTTACAAAATATTGCTCAATGTAAATTTATAGAGCATTAATTATTATAAATTAATTGATATTTTAAATCAATTAATTTATAATATATATATATATATATATATATATATATATATATAGTGAAAATCAATTGAAAAACAAACGAATAGTATTATTTTTTCGTATTTTTCCAATCGATCCTTACCGATTGACCACCGATCCTCGATTATATTCAATAGTACCTTGATTTGCTCGCTGGTAAGGTTTGCCAGTGTATTCGTGCTGCGTTACAATTTTCGTAAGCTCACTTGGAGTAATGTCCATCGCAGACAGTGGCTGTAGGACAACTAATCGATAGTCGAGACAGTAGTGTCTGAGCGTGATGAAAATCTGATGCAATCACGGGTGACGCAATATTTCTCAAGGCCAAACGAATTTCATCATCCACCTCGAAAATAGATTAATATTACTGCACACCACTGAAAATGACCTAATCTGAGGGGAAATTCACTACCCATACACACATGCAAAGACAATTAATTCATACTGACGACCAACGAAATTATTGCTTGTGCTATATATATATACATATATATATATATATATATAAATTTAAAAAAAAATCTTGGTAATCCATATGGGTAGTCCCAAGGAGGATGAAATCCTGAGAGCTCAATGTAAATTCAGAGGTAATAATTAAAAAAAAATCACATTAAGTTTCCATTGTAATAGTTTATTTCACCAGAGACCTTTTAAAGTATACTGGAACTTGAGACATCACTTTCCAAAGATGAAACAAAAAATGAAATAAAAATTTACACTTTTGACGGGTAGTATTAAGTTTATGTAATATAAAAGAGAGGGTAGCGAGGAGTGGTGTGAGAAACATGGTCGAGATTAGAGAGGGTTTATTTTTATATTTTTTGTATCATACTTAATATTGAGGAAGGAGGGGTTAAGGATCAGACATTGACCTATTTAATCGGTCAAATGATATGTTGAAAAAAAGGAAAGAAGAGAGAAAAAGAAAAAGGTGGAATAGAAAGGAGATGTATTTAGGGTTTACGAAGGAAGACGAGGGGTGGTATAGTTTTAGAAATTTATGTAAAAAAACAGATTTTAACGTTTGATAGTAATTTAAATGTTTAAAAAATTCCACGAAGAAATTAATTTAATGCTTGTTAGCAATTTAAACATTTAACTATTTTACAAATAAATTAGGGATTTAATATTAGTTAAATACAATATTTAAAAACACATTAATAAAAAACACATTAAAAATATATTTAAAATATAAAAGTTTACTAATAGTAATCTTTTAACATTGTAAATGACTGTTAAGGTGACATCATTATCAGTTTGAGTCTAATTCATGAATGTAATTTGTAACTACTTTTAGATGGGTAATCTTTCTTACTTAAAGTTTAGGTTTCAAATTAAGATGGAGTAATATTTGATGGTAATATTAAAGAAAAATATATAATTTTCATATATATACCACATATACATCGATGTAAATCTCACATATACATACTTTAAAAGGTCTCTGGTGAAATAAACTATTACAATGGAGCCTTAAAGTGGTCTGTTTATATATATATATATATATATATATATATATATATATATATATATATATATATATATTTCAGAATTGTAACATATGCGTGTTATAACATCACTAAAAATAGCCATATATATATATATATATATATATATATATATATATGTGTGTGTATAAAGTGTGGATGGTCCTGCACGAAACCTTCACCACTATAATCAAATCTCATGTGCTGTTGTCGGGCTGTTGGTTTCTGAAAACTGATCTGTTTGACCCTCATACGTCGAATTCGACGGGAGAGTCGCCCATATATATATATATATATATATATATATATATATATATATATCCAAAAATTACCTCATATATGTACAGATCTATGTCAACCAACACAAACTACGATAGTCTTATTCAACTCTGGTGTATGAACTGCGGTCAGTGTCTGAATTAGAGTGTTACTATTTAACTTTAACAGCAGTCGAACAATTGATACAATACCTTACCTATTTGGACGCCTCAGCCAGACGAAATGCCTGAGTTGGTTGTAAAGGAAAGGCGGGAATTATCAGTCTTAAAGAGAAAAGGACACACCAAATCAATTCAGCTATTAACCCTCATGGCCTTAAATTGCGGCTATATGAAGAATGATGTGTTAAGTTGAAACTAAAAGTGGCCCGACAAGAAATAGATTTATACTCATGTGAGGTAATTGGAGATTTTGTTGTGTAAATTATATACTCTGTTATAATAAATAGGTTGAGCTCTTTTTGTGGATCAGTTTTAATATTTGATATTATTAGCATCCACTTGGATTAGATAACAACGGAATTATTACCTGTACTATATATATATATATATATATACAAAATAAACTACATGAACTATGTTTTGAGAGGAAGCTAAAATACCTATATAACATGACATTGCATACTCACATACACCCACTCCATCTCTTTTCGCTGTTCAAACACACTCACATACACAGGCGTGCACGCTTGCATACACACATATACATGCATACCTATATATATATTTGCGTATATGTGTGTGTGCGTGTGTGTGTGTGTGATCCTGCGCTCTGTTACTAAATATATGTAGCAAGGGTAAAGGACACTGTTAATGATACGGCAATAACAGCAATGCCGCTCGTGGGCCTGTCATTGGTCCCCTACATTTTACCACAATCAGCAAGGCACATACGATCATTATTCAAACCTTTCTAAGCTTCATTATTATTATTATTATTATTATTATTATTCTTATTATTCCTTTGTAATACTTTTCTTTAAAATATTTTTTTTTTTTGGTTACTTCTTTTCTTTTTCATTCTTTTGGTTGCAAGGCAGACAATACCCCTCCACGCAAAGAATCCCGCATCTCCGACACTCTCCTTTTGTAATCACCCTCGACTGTAAACTGTCTTCTTCTCTACCCCAAAATATCACAACCCTCATCCACCGATACCTGCCAAGCCTATCGTCTTCTTAACAAAATAATAATAATAATAATAATAATAATAATGTCCTCGGTAGAGACTACACTGGAATTTGCGCTCAAAGGTCTAATTTCTTTCTCCATTTTTCAAGACTTACGTCTGTTGCTGTCACAAATTGCGATATTCTCCGCCGAGTTATACCGTCTTTTAACTTTGTTCTCAAACACTTTTTGGGGGGAAAAAGTTGAAGTGCGTTGCTTAATTAACAAAACTGAAGAAAAAAAAAAGTAGTCATGAGCTCGCATTTTTATTTTTATTTCTAGTTCTATTGGTTCTCTCCTTAGAGGTATTGCTCTAACCAAAGACTCATTTCGTTTTTCCATACACACACACATACATACATGCACATACACACATATGCATATACACGTGTT
The DNA here is from genome assembly GCA_903632075.3 of Acanthosepion pharaonis. Taxonomy (NCBI): domain Eukaryota; kingdom Metazoa; phylum Mollusca; class Cephalopoda; order Sepiida; family Sepiidae; genus Acanthosepion; species Acanthosepion pharaonis. The sequence continues at coordinate 1,516,555 of CAHIKZ030000905.1, read as the reverse complement.
TTAAGTAAATGCAAACTTACGCACGGGCATATATTCGCATAGATACATACATATACATATGTGTATCTCTCGCTCTCTCTCTCTCTCTCTATATATATATATATATATATATATATATATATATATATATATATATATATATATAATAATTTAATGGATACTAGAAAAATCAATAAAAATTCATCAAATTTTCCTTGTCTGTTATATTCAATGAAACATGTTTGAAAGAAAGGTTGTTGCCCATATATATATATATATATATATATATATATATATATATATATATACACACATATATATATATATATATATATATATATATATATATATATATATATATAATTTAATGATTACTAGAAAAGTAAATAAAAAATTCATCAAATTTTACTTGTCTGTTATATTCAACGAAACATGTTTGAAAGAAGGTTGAAGGTTGTTGCCCATATATATATATATATATATATATATATATATGTGTGTGTGTGTGTGTGTGTGTGTGTGTGTGTGAAAAGTGTGTGTATATAAGTATAAATATATATATATATATATATATATATATATATATATATATATATATATATGCATGCGGTACTTATTAGAAAGCGCTTTGTCTGACGATCGCTAAAGCGTGAAACCCAGGGTCACAAACTCACATCTATCCAACCAAATATATATATATATTATAATTATTATTTTTTTTTTTTTAAATGATTTCATCGCGACACAGAAATTACTGTGTTTCGAAACTGGTCAGCAGTATTCAGGTTTAATTTCAATATTAAACCTTAACTTCCGGGTGACAGACTCGTCCTTAGGCGATGTTTGCCTTGTTTCTGTATCTTTTTAAAATAAAAAAAATACTAAAGGACTTAGAATCATCAAGCTAACAGTTCTTTCCCATTATATCAAACACACACACACACGCACACACACATACACACACACACACACACACACACACAAACACACACACATATAAATATATATATATATATATATTCAAATATAACAGACAATGAATGTATATGATGTCTGAACATGAGCGGTTTTAATGTTCGAATGTATGCTTTAATTTCTGGTGAAGATTAAGACAAACAAATGTCGCATATTTAAATATTTTTTTCATTAAGTTAGACCTGTTTCATCCTCAGCGAATATTTAGGAATCCTAAATTTTCGCTTGAGGATGAAACAGGGCTTGTTACTTTAATTCAATTTAATTTTTAGTAATAATATTGAGGGTTTCGGCTCTCGTTTTTGAAACATGGGAACTCTTATGTAGCGAAGGGATCATATATTTTTTTAAAATAATTATAATCTAAGCTCTACTTCTGTCTGGAGCACTTTTTAAAAAATAAAAACAGAAATACTAAAGAACCCTGGATTATTGACCTAACGTGTTCTTTCCTATTTTTCTACATACCTGCACACACACACACACACACACACACACACACACACACACATATATATATATATATATATATATATATATATAATTTTCAAAAAACAGCGTTTCCCGCACTTAGAATTAATATTTCTTATTTCGCACCTTA
>CAHIKZ030000905.1:1487500-1510000 GCA_903632075.3 Acanthosepion pharaonis | reverse complement strand
ATATATATATATATATATATATATATATATCGTGCTGGTGCTAATAAATCAGTTTTTGATGTAATACAACAGTGCTGTTAAGTATATCTTTATGAATATACATATTTTTAAAGTAAAGGATAGAAGACTTTATAGAGACGATGGTGTAATTCTCATTTGTGAAACTAGCGGACGAAATATAGACACATTTAGAAAGAAATAATTCGGTTTTTAAACATAACGAACTAAATGTTACCACTGCTACCAATGCTAAAGTGATCCACTTTCTCGATGTAGCTCTAGACCTGAATAATGGTTATTACAAACCATATACCAAAGATCAATGTAACCATAGATACGTCCGTAAAGAACCAAACCCCAACCACAAAATTCTTGATAATTTACATAAATCAATTCAATTTAGATAATTATGTACCAATTCCAGCGATATGGAAATATTTGAAAATATTAAAATTAAATATATAAAAACTTTAGAACTAAGACATCATAAAGTAAATTTAGTGTGTTTGGAAAACAAAAAACGAAGAAAGTAGAAATAAACAAAAATAACTTAACTGTAACATTATATGATTTGATCCACATTTTAATCATAATGTTCAAACTAATATTTTTTTAAGCATTTCGCCCCAAGCAAAGCGGGATTGCCACTAGTATGCAAGGGGTTACAGAGTGGGAGCGAGAGGAAAAGATGAAGAGAAGGAAAGCGAATAGATCAGGGCATCTAGAGATATCGATAGACATTACATTTGAATAGTTAAAAATTATACTTATCAGGGAAACAAGTAATAGGAAGGGAATTCCACAGACGGGAAGTGCGAGACGGGAAGCTATCGATGTAGGAGAGACGGCCACATTTAACCGTTTCGACAGGGCAAGGGTGGGATCGTGATGCCAGCCTAGTAGCACGCTTAAATTCATGCAGTCTGGAAACTAGCGAAAGTAGCTCGTCGGAGAAATTACCATTAAACTATTTGTAGAAAAGACAGAAGGAGGCGACGGCATGTCTGTGAGAGATGGACTGTAGACGAGATGCCAGATCAGGACCAACCACATTGCTTATCCGTCTCTGGATCTCGTTGAGGACCTTAAGGGGAGCAGCGGGGCCACCAGACCATATATGGCAGCAGTATTCCATGCAAGGGCGAATGGTTGATTTGAAGGGTGGACTCAGACGAGAAAAACGTTTTGGCGCGAAACAGGGAACCAATTGGAACTGGTGAAAATTCTACCTTAAGATGTGAGAAACATACGGATTTTTTCTGTACGCTTGAATGCCAATGTCTATTTGACTCAAAGAAAGTAAAAATATGTTCTTCAAAGATGGTAACACTAACCTTAATAGGTTTTTTGTTTATTCTAAAACCACAATGACATGTTTCAATTTACCTGACGTTCCAACAAATCCTTCCCGTGACTGTATTATTAGCTTATTCGTATTAGCTTATTCGTATTCAGGACATCTGGAAATGTCGACTGACATTACCTTTGAATAGTTGGAAATTATAGCTATCAGGGAAACAAGTAATAGGAAGGGAAATCCACAGACGGGAGGTGCGAGACATGAAGCTATTGGAGTAGAAGAGACGGCTACATTTAACCATTTCGACATTGAAAGGGTGGGACCGTGATGTCAGCCTAGTAGCACGCTTAAATTCATGCAGTCTGGAAACTAGCGAAAGTAGCTCGTCGGAGAAATTACCATTAAAATATTTATAGAAAAGACAGAGGGAGGCGACGGCAGGTCTGTGTGAGAGCGACAGTAGACGAGATGCCAGATCAGGACCATCCACATTGCGTATCCATCTCTGGATCTTGTATGGGAAGAATTTTCGGAAATTAAAAATTATATTCGCTTCGGGACCTTTTGTGCAAGGTTTGGTCTTCTGATTATATTAAAACCCTTTAACACGCGATTTGTGTTCCAGATCCCTTCGAAAATTGACAATGAAACGCCCGGTAACTTTCAGGGAACGGGGTAGTGTATTACGGTGTTGATTTGTTAAAGTAACAATTACAATTTTTTGTTGTTTGAGGCGTAAACTTGATGACATCAAAGTAAGACAGAAGACAGATTGCCTGAAAACTTGTCCCCAAAAACCCGACGCTCTGAAATTATAATCGACGTTCGAGTTCTTATCTCTCGCCTAAACATATATACTCTACGTTACTTTAGTCCGATGAAGTCCTAGAGCAATGCACTCCAACCTTTTTGCGCCATGAACCCGAGTCATGCGAGACAATTTCCCCACGCAACAGGGAGAGGAGATCAGTGTCGCTCGTGCGCATAATAAACCACAATAAACAAAACAACGATAGTCAATAAAACGTAAAAAAAATGGGTTTTCTTCTTTCCTGGGGCCTGGTACCAAATGGTTCATTGCCCGATACCAAATGGTCCATAGCTCGGTACCAAATGGTCCATTGGCCGGTAACAAATGGATCCCGGCTCCGTACCAAATAGTCCACAACTCGGTACCAAATGGTCCACAACTCGGTACCAAATGGTCCACTGCCCGGTAACAAATGGATCCCGGCTACGTACCAAATGGTTCGCAACTCGGTACCAAATGGTCCACAACTCGGTACCAAATGGTTCATTGGCCGGTAATAAATGGATCCCGGCTCTGTACCAAATGTTCCACAGCTCGGTATCAAACGGTTCATTGGCCGGTAACAAATGGATACCGGCTCCGTACCAAATGGTTCACAGCCAGGTACCAGATGGTTCATTGGCCGGTAACAAATGGATCCCGGCTCCGTACCAACTGGTCCATAGCTCGGTAACAAATGGTCCACTGGCCGGTAACAAATGGATCCTGGCTCCGTACCAAATGGTCTATAGCTCGGTACCAAATGGTCCACTCCCCAGTAACAAATGGATCCTGGCTCCGTTACAAATGATCCACAGCTCGGTACAAAATGGTTTACGGTCCGATACCAGATGGTCCAGAGCCTCTTACTAAATGGAGCATGGTCAATTATCAAATGGCCCACAGCCCGGTATCAGATGGTCCACGGACCCTTAACAAATGGTCCTCGGCACGGTACAAGATGGTACAATTCCCGGTACCAAATGGTCCACGACGAGGTAACAAATGTTGTACGTCCCGGTAACAAATGCCCCACAGACCCTTACCAAATGATCCACGGCTCAGTACCAGATTGTCCACGGCCCGCTGGTTGGTGACGCTTTACTTTGAATTTTTTCACTTTGTCACTTATTTACCTAACATTGATCTGCTGTAGAGAAAGATATATTCTACTATATATAATAGTTTTATGGAAAATTCACCGTCGACTATTTATTTTTATCGGAAATTAACTTCATTCCTTTATTAATTGATGACAAGTTTATTTTAACGCCCCCAAAATGAAACTTTTAATCATGATGCGTTAAATATTGTCAAATTTGGTTAGGCGTTTTGCTGTACATTTACAGATTCTTGATAAAATAATAATAAAAAAGAATCTGCAATGTTATTGGTTCACACCTGGCAACTCGGCATCTGTGTCTTTCCCATTCGCGTAACATAGTTTCGATCTTCCTTTTCTAGATATATTTTCATGGTAATTTTTCTCATTAGCTTTCATCTTTGACACCTAGACTTTTTAATTTAAGGACATTATTAGGTTGGTAGCAACCTCTAATTATTTTATAGTTGAAATAGTTAGATGCAACCGTAAGTTCTAAGCTAACAATTCCTTCTCTCGCACTTATCGCTTGTGGATCTAGCCTGTAGCTTCTTGCTTCCCAGTCAACGTAGATCTTCCAAAAATTAAATGCAATGTCAATTGTGATCTTCTGTTTTCTTAATGCCTCTATTTTTATTTTACTTTCTCTTCAATAATCTTTATTTTGTTATCATATTCTTTCAAACGCTTGCAACATAGTGGCTTTCTTTACTTGCATGGGGTGAAATGATTACAAAAATGTTTTAGAGAACCTTTTTTTTTTCCATTCCATCATCCTTGAACCTTCCCAGACTCAAATTTTGCACTCCAATTAAGTGGAACGCTTTTATAGAATCATCATATATGGTCTGGCGCCCCTTCTGTTTGCCTCGGGGTTCTTGATAGGCTCTAGAGGCGGATATGCAATATGGTTGGCCCTGCCCTGGTGTCTCGTCTACAGTCACTTTCGCACAGACGCGCCGTCGCCTCCCTCTGTCTGTTCTACAAATACTTTCATGGAAATTGCTCCGAGGAGCTGCATTCGCTGGTTCCCAGACGTCATGAGTTCCAGCGCCCTACGAGGCTGGCATCCCGCTCTCACTCCTTCAATGTCGAAACCCCTAAATGTAGCCGTCTCTTCTACTCTAATAGCTTCATGTCTCGCACCTCTCGCCTGTGGAACTCCCTTCCCTTCTCCTGTTTCCCTGTGAGCTATAATCTCCAGCTATTCAAATGTAATGTTAATCGACATCTCCAGTTACCTTGATCTATCCACTATCCCTCTCCTCATCCTTTCTTCTATCACTCCTATCTGCTCTTGCTCCAAATCTTCTGCAACCCCCTGCATCCTAGTGGCTTCCCGCCTTGCTTGGGGTGAAACGCTTAAAAAAAAAAAAAAAAAAAAAATCTGCTGCTGGGAAAGTTGGTTCACTACATTATGCTAGACATTTTTTTCTAGCCAGAAATCTATCTTGAATGTTCATACGCCTGCCATTCATCCTTGCATTGTATATAGTTGCCGCATCTTGTCTAGTATTGATGCTATGTATTGAGAGGTTCTTGACAAAATCCGAAGAAGAATATGCAATATTATCGGTCCTGAAATGGCACCTCGGCTCCTGTTGATTAACCCACCATCACAACGTACCTTTTCTGTGTCTCTTCTATAAATATATTAACGGTAAATGTTCTGAGCCTTTCTTTTTGGTGTCTGGAATTGGGAATTTGAGCGCAGTACTTAATGGGCAACCAGGTCTCACCATATTCCTACCGAATTTGCTAGCCGTAACCGATGTGCGTTGTGGAGTAAAGGATATCGGCTCATCATAAGAACTTGGAGAGCCGAATTCGAATTCCAGTTGAATTCGTTAGATTCACTTACGCACAAATAGCCTTGGGAATGGTATGAATCCATATCTTCTCCCTCCAGATATGGGTTGAATAGCAGGACAGACTGGGTTCCATAGCCTTGGTTGGCAACCGATTCAACGCAGAAAGACATGGCAACCTATTGCTGGAAAAATCTTCTGCCTCGTCAGTCATGTATCAAAAGACACATGATTGCCCAAGCGTGTATCACGTGTGGGCGCTTAACCGACCGAACCGTAAGTTCTATTCTAATGGCTTCTTCTTTTACACTTCTCGTTTGTGAAATTCTCTTCCGGTTTCTCTCTTTCCTGTCAACAAAGACCTTTGAAAATTTAAAGATAACTCTTCTCTCACCTTGAATTCATGTTCTTTTTATTGTTCTTTTCTCCTCAGTAACATTTTCTCAGTTTATTTCCTTGCGTTTTAGTGACTTTATCTCCTTGTTTGAGGTGAAATGATTAAAAACAAAAAGTCAGCTGGTGGGTTGAAAAGACATGCAAACCTTCACAAGAATATACCTGATGACAACGGATAGATGTGTAACATATGTGCCAACATTATGCTAGAGATTTTTTAAAATATTGCCCTGTTTAAAGAGACTATGTTATGCTTTAAACACAATATTTTCAAGCTTACAATGATACCCTGTCGTGGTCATTCTCAACAACTAATCAGATTAGCTTTTAAGTTTCAATGTAAATTTTCATTGTAAATGTTATTTTGGACATTCTCGTAAATGTCGGAGGATATACAGGGAATAATAAAACGGTGTCCTTAAAACTCAAAGACTATAAACCTTAAAACTCAAAGACTATAATCCTTCGAACTCAAAGACTATAAACCTTAAAACACAAAGATTATAAACCTTAAAACCGAAAGACTATAATTCTTAAAACTGAAAGACTATAATTGTTAAAACACAAATCCTATAAACGTTAAAACTCAAAGACTATAATTCTTAAAACTCAAAGACTATAATTCTTAACACTCAAAGACTATAATTCTTAAAACTCAAAGACTATAATACACAAATACTTTGAATATTAAATGCAATTCTTCGAAATTCAAATCACGATAAACGGGATTCTTCTAAGGAGGTTCCTTGCCTTGAGTGCCTCTTGGGACTTAAACTAAAGTGAAACTCGTTCATATGATCTGTCGCTAAATATTCTGGAGAAAAAGCAATCGCCGGTTCTTTGTATCGCCTCAATAACTGACTCCAACTGCTAACCTCTATCAAAAGTTTCTCCGCGTCCTTGTGGGTGGCAATTTATTTCCCAATCTACGATTCCTTTCTCACAGACGAAATGTCGCAAGGCTCTATCCCTCTTCCTGTAGAAAGTGATCAGATGAACTACCTTCCTTAGGTCCACAAGTTCTCAACTCCATGGCTAAGACCCGTCATGCTATGCTCATTCAACTACTCTCCTTCTTTCCATAGTACATTTGTGAGATATTAGAGAACAGTTAAATTCATAGCCTACTATTATTTACAATATATAATACATAAATTATTCCCAAACTAAACCGATCTGGTTATGACGATAAACTACATCCGCGTCCTGGGTAAACGATAAATCGCATCTGACAACATCGGAAGGCTTTGAATAGTTATGGAACCACCTTTTAATTGCTGGTATTCCTACGTCCATCCTGACCCGGGGTGGTAGCACCTGTTAGGGTTCCAGCTATGGGCAAATAATTAACCTCCAACTGGTGCCAAAACACTATGAAAGTGAAAAAATAGGTTTCAATACTAGCAATATATTTTTGGAAAAAATATTACTAACAATGAATTTTTTAAGGAAAAAATGATTACCAGCAAAATATTATTACCAGCAAAATATTATTACCAGCAAAACAGTTTTGAAGAAGTAAAATATTACCAGAAATAATTTTTTTGGAAAAAAAAAATTACCAGGAATACATTTTTGAACAAAAATATTACCAGCAATAAAAATCTTGTTGGCATTAAACAATCCATTAGGATCGATATACCGTAAACCAAACCAAACCAAACCCACACTAAAATAATATAATTTTTTATATCATGTGGTGCTTTGAAGGTTCCCTGTGTGTGTGTGTGTGTGTGTGTGTGTGTGTGTGTGTGTGTGTGTGTGTGTGTGTGTGTGTGTGTGTGTGTGTGAGAGAGAGAGAGAGAGTGTGTGGTATTGTGGTATATGTAGGACTGGATGATGATGGACGAATTCTTGTGGTGAATGTGCAAATTGTAATGAATGAATGGGTCTTGAATCTGATTAGCTAGCTATAAGATCGTGCCGACCAGCCTCAACCTATTCCCTCTTTTAGGCCTTGTGCCACAATTCTTGAATGTTTCGATGCGCAATAAATCACATAAGTGGGGGTCCATTCCCACCGCCAGACATTTTTTTAAAAAACATGCTGGCATTCCAGTCACCTTCTAAAATTACCCGCCGAGAAGTCGTCAGAAAACCGTAAATATAAAATTACTCCCCATGTTTTTCGATGTTTGGGAAGCGCTGCCTAATCCGGTGCTCACGAGGTACGGTTTCAGAGTCAACCATATTGGCCAGTCGTCCAGTTTCTCGCAAAGTGCTTGACTCAAATCTGCGAGATCAGGGGTTGTGAAGGTCAAGATCGTTTTTCTAAGGAGCGGCTAATGGCGGCCGCGACAATAGTTTAGTTTGTTTTTAGGTTCATCCCCTTCCACTTCACTGATTGCCATCAGCAAAATTTTATATATAATTTCATATTCAACAATATTTATATCATAGGGTGTTTTGTAGGTTCCCTGTGTGTGTGTGTGTGAGTGTGCGGTATTGTGGTATATGAAAGACTGGATGATGATGGACGAATTCTTGTGGTGAATGTGCAAATTGTAATGAATGAATGGGTCCTGAATCTGATTAGCTAGGTATAAGATCGTGCCGACCAGCCTCAACCTATTCCCTCTTTTAGGCCTTGTGCCACAATTGTTGTATTTATACACAATAAATATTGGCAGCTCTTGACTGGCAAACACTTTACACCCGATACTTTACAGATACAACAGTATATGGGTGCACCTCGAAAACTTTAGACAAGCAGACTGGCAGCTGATCTCTCCTCTGATCGAGCTCTAACAGATCAGATGAATAAAACTGTCTGGCTACATTCGGTGCATCGAAAACCAAACTAGTTACAGTTCATGACCGCTGAATGGACGCTGAAATATCACTAATCACGATGAACGGATGTTCCGTAAGAGAGGACCCTGTGCCCATTGGGTCTTAAACTCAATCCAAACATCAAGTGGAACTCTTACATTCAACTCATTCCTAAAGATGCTGGGAAAATGGTCGGTTTTCTGTGCCGTTGTAGTAAGCACCTGACCCCCTCCTGCTATCCTTTACAAGAACCAGATAAGGCCGAATATAGAATAGTGCTACTATATTTGACAGAAGCTGCCCGGTTTTACATTTCGAGTCTCAATAGAGTCTATAAACCTCCCCGCGTCCTTGTGGGTGATGATTAATTTCCACCCTACAACGCCTTTCCCAGAGATGAAACGTCGCATGACTTTCCCTGTTCTATCGCTATTTCCATGGAAAGTGTTGAGTGGAAATACACTGCTTAGTTCCACCATTCCTAAACTCCACTGCTAAGACCCACCCTGCCACGCCCATTGTAGCGAACCAGCTTCATTACCTTCGTATTCCACTGGTGTGATGTAAGTTCCACTCGAGCAGCTTTTTCTCAAGAACCGCTATTTTGTGGAATCGACTCCCAAGACGATACTTCTTTGCTCACTGGAATCTTATCCAATTCAAGTCTAGCCATAGCGGTTACCTTCTCCGCATAACCTCATGAATTGTATCTTTATTCTGTAACTTGCTACCTCGAATGGCTCTTGGGCCTTGTAGAAGAAGTTTAGACATACATTGTCTGATGAGTTGGGATCAGCAGTAGATCAAATATGTATTGGAATCCGACAGAATGATAAAGTCAAAATTTAGGTTAATCATGTTTCACGTACATTCGACGTGCTGAACTAACATGAGTATACATTGTGTCTTTCTGAATTCAAGAGGAGAAAATGAGTATCCTTAGAGTTATCAGTCTGTAAATGTAATTATGTATGTCAAGTCTGTCGAAAAAAAAAAACATCTGTCTATATCTTGGGGATGAGGTATTATGATTAGTTGCGATGTTTACATCATTCGGACTGTTATCCTCATGTTCATTGCCATATTCATAACGTTGCGGCCTCTATATCCCTGAGATGACGTATTATGATTACTTGCATTATTTACATTATTCGGACTGTTATCCTCATCTTCATTGCCATATTCACAACGTTTCGGCCTCTATATCTCTGAGATGAGATATTATGTTTCCTTGCATTCTATACATTATTCAGACTGTTATCCTCATCTTCATTGTCATATTCATAAAATTTCGGCCTCTATATCTCTGAGATGAGGTATTATGATTACTTGCATTATATACATTATTCGGACTGTTATCCTCATCTTCATTGCCATATTTAAAACATTTGGACCTCTATATCTTTGAGATGACGTATTATGATTATGTACATTATTCGGACTGTTATCCTCATCTTCATTGCCATATTCACAACATTGCAGCTTCTATATCTCTGAGATGACGTATTATGATTACTTGCATTATTTACATTATTCGGACTGTTATCCTCATCTTCATTGCCATATTAACAACATTGCAGCCTCTGAGATGACGTATTATGATTACTTGCATTATTTACATTATTCGGACTGTTATCCTCATCTTCATTGCCATATTCATAGCATTGCGGTCTCTATATTTCTGAGATGAGGTATTATGATTATTTGCATTATTTACATTATTCGGACTGTTATCCCCATCTTCATTGCCATATTTAAAACATTTGGACCTCTATATCTTTGAGATGACGTATTATGATTACTTGCATTATTTACATTTTTCTGACTGTTATCCTCATCTCCATTGCTATATTCACAATGTTTCGGCCTCTATATCTCTGAGATGAGGTATTATGATTACTTGCATTATTTACATTATTCGGAATGTTATCCTCATCTTCAGTGAAATATTCACAACGGCCTTCTTCAGGTGATTGGAATTCGAGGTAGATTGTCCTCAAGAATACATGGCCCAGTGGAGAAAGATGTTGGTTAGATCCAGCGACTAGACCCAAATACTTGTGAGTTCAATACCAGGCCACAGCAGTGGTGAGCCAAAAACATGGAGAGCTGAGTAAAAGGGATATAACTGAGACATCTGCAAGAGGCATGGCACGTGAAACAAGAACAATCTACCCTATAAAGGGTAGGGTTCGAAATTCCAATCACCTGAAGGAGACCGGAGCGTACATCGGTCCAAACGTTGTGAATATGACAATGAAGATGAGGATAACAGTCCGAATAGTGTAAATAATGTAACTGTCTAAAATCAATTGAAACATTTGGAAGGCCGAAGAAAGTAACAGCTGAAGCATTCTGTTGCTATTATAATTTAAACAAATTTAAATAATATTAATTTCTTAACAAAAATATTCAAACAAGTGTCAGAAGGAAATGAAAATGTGTTAGCATTAAGTCTTGCATGCGTGCTAAGCTGTCAGGGACAAGATGAGGCTATGCTGAAGAGCAGAGTCTCGTCTGAGGATGTACACAAAGCCGACCCTGTTATTACGGGGTCGACAGAGAATTTTCGCTCGGACCTACGGCTCGGAAAAAAAAACACGTTAAACCGACCTTGTGCCACAACCCGCTTTGTGAGGACCTCGGGTAAATACCGAGACGATGAATACACTTATAGTCTGTAAATGTAAATCTGTAACGTCAAGTCAGTCCGGAAGGATGCAGAAAGTAACAGCCGAAGCACTACATCCGCTTCCTGGGTAAGACGATAAACTACGTCCGACAGCAAGGCCTCTGATCAGGAGGTTTTAAAGAGCATGTAACCACCTCTTAATTGCTGGCGTCCCCAGGTCCACCCTATATTTATTTGTATGCTTTGTAGTTCTGGGTAAATTTTGGTTTTCCACTATTCCACCTTATTCCTGTTCTGCTATCCATTTAGACAATCTCATTTGTTATGTTATTATTTTCTTTCCTCTGTCCACCCTGTGTATGACGATAAACTACATCCGCACCCTGGGTAAGACGATAAACTACATCCGCGCCCTGCGTAAGACGATAAACTACATCCGCGCCCTGGGTAAGACGATAAACTACACCCGCGCCCTGGGTAAGACGATAAACTACATCAGCGTCCTGCGTAAAACAATAAACTACGTCCAACAGCAAGGCCCCTGATCAGGAGGTTTTGAGGAGCATGGAACCACTATTTAATTGCTGGTGTTCCCAGGTCCATCCTGACCCGGGGTGGTAGCACCTGTTAGGGTCTCAGATATGCGCATATTGTAAACCCCCTACTCATCAAAAGGGGTTCAAAACACTATAAAAGTATAAAAAATTGGTTTTAATACATACATTTTTGAAAAATTATTACAAGCAGCACATTTTTGAAAATGAAAAATATTGCAAGCAATATCTTTTTGAAAAAATATTTCCAGCAATACATTTTTGGAAAAAAATATTACCAGCAATAACAATTTTGTCGGCATTAAATAACCCACTGAGGTTGATAAGCCGTAAAACAAAACAAAGCAAAAAAAATAAAGCAAAACAAAACAAACCGATATAGATTTCGTTTACACAGATATCCCATAATACTAATATTAGCCATTTCCTTATATGGAAACTTTACACCTTTATTAAATACAATATCAATTAGGATATGGACTCTTATACAGTTTCCAATATCGTCCTGGGTATGAGGATAAACTTCAGCCAACAGCAAGGCCTCTGATCAGGATATATATTTTTGTAGAAATTATTACCAACAATACATTATTACCAACAATTATTTTTTTGGAAGTAAAGTGCCAGCAATACATTTAAAAAAAAAAATTAGCCAGCAATACCCTTTTAAAAACTACTACCAGAAATACGTTTTGAAAAAAAAAATATTACCAGCAATAAAAATCTTGTCGTCATTAAATAACCCATTGAGGTAAAACAAACCAAACCAAATCAATATATACTGAAATAGATAGATAGATAGATAGATAGATAGATAGATAGATAGATAGATAGATAGATGGACAGACAGTCAGATAGATAGATAGATAGATAGATAGATAGATAGATAAATATTAACATCAATAAAAATTTTGTCGTCATTAAATAACTTATTGAGGTTGATATGCCGTAAATCAGAGCAAATCAAACCAAACTAAATCAATATATACTAAAATAGATAGATAGATAGATAGATAGATAGATAGATAGATAGATAGATAGATAAAAAATATTACCAGCAATAAAAATATTGTCGCCATTAAAATAAGCCATTGAGGTTGATATGACGTAAAACAAACCAAACCAAATCAATATATACTGAAATAGATAGGTATATAGACAGCCAGCACAATAGATAGATAGATAGATAGATAGATAGATAGATAGATAGATAGATAAAAAAATATTACTAGCAATAAAAATTTTGTCGCCATTAAATAAGCCATTGAGGTTGATATGACGTAAAACAAACCAAACTAAATCAATATATACTAAAATAGATAGGTAGATAGACAGCCAGCAAATTAGATAGATAGATAGATAGATAGATAGATAGATAGATAGATAGATAGATAGATAAAAAATATTACTAGCAATAAAAATTTTGTCGCCATTAAATAAGCCATTGAGGTTGATATGACGTAAAACAAACCAAACCAAATCAATATATACTGAAATAGATAGGTAGGTAGACAGCCAGCACAATAGATAGATAGATAGATAGATAGATAGATAGATAGATAGATAGATAAAAAATATTACCAGTAATAAAAATTTGGCGCCATTAAAATAAGCCATTGAGGTTGATATGCCGTAAATCAAAGCCAAGCAAACTGGGTTCGGGGGAGATAACGAACACACAAAGGATAGGAAGTTGTGGAAAGCCATGATCGCTTACGTCTGGAAAGTGAAGCGACACATCAAAGAAGAATCCATAGAAAGAATTTAAAATATTTCAACCATGCGGATTCCGTGAAGTAAACAAGGGAAGATAATCGTTAATTTCTAAGATTTTCAAAGCTCGCTAATTAAAATGAGTTGCTCGTCAATCTGGCCAGCTGGTTCCGCTGGGGTTGGCGTGGGGGGTACCTGACATCGGAAATATCGATCATGCGATTAAGAAAGTAACGAATCACTGATTACTTGTTCTCTGGGGAAATTTTTACAAATCAGATCGATGAACGGAGCGATGGATGGAGTAAACGACAATAATATACGGAAGGACAAAAAGAAACAATAGAAATTCCTTCACAGAAATTTAGATATTTATTCTTGTTTGTCGATTGACTGTTTTATACATTTTTTTTCTTCTATATTCTTTTTTTTTCTTTTCTTTTCTTGTTTCACGTGACATGATTAAATGTAAATTTGATTTTGGCGAAATGACGTACCTTTCCACTTGCGTTTTTTGATGTCGATCTCCACTCTAGATATACATGTATCCATGGCGTCAGGAATGGAAGAAAGAAAATCAGAAAGACAGGTCTAGGGTGAAGACAGAAGAGTAAAGGGGACCAAATGTACCCTTGCATTTTTAATTTTTTTTTCCTCTGTTTTAACTGAATTTCATTACTTTTGAGTTTTTTGGCTCTTTTTTGATTGTTTAATTTTTTTATATATTTTTTTAAATGTTTTAACTGGTTTCGTCTTTTAAAATGCAGTGATTGTATTTTAAATGAAAGTCTGTCAAAGATAGCAACAATGAGAATGAAGTAGTTGGCAGATCTATGACATTGATTTTCAAGTTAACACTCAAGAGATTAACTCTTGGAATTCTATCTATCTCAGTCTCTTAAGATCTATCTATCTATCTATCAATCTATCTATCTATCACAGTATTTTTATATCTATCACAGGTTATTCATTTCCATCTATCTATCTATCTATCTATCTATCTATCTATCTATCTATCTATCTATCACAGTATTTTTATATCTATCACAGGTTATTCATTTCCATCTATCTATCTATCTATCTATCTATCTATCTATCTATCTATCTATCTATCTTTTTGTTAATATCTATCAGCCTGTCACTTTTTGTTTCTATCTATCTATCTATCTATCTCTATCTATCTATCTATCTATCTATCTATCTATCTATCACTTTTTGTTTATATCTAAGTTTGTTCACATCTATCTCTATATCTATCTATCAATCTGTCACTTTTTGTTTCTATGTATCTATCTATCTATCTATCTATCTATCTATCTATCTATAACATTTTTTATATCTATTTATCTATCACAGTTTGTTTATACCTATCTATCCCAGGTTGTTCATATCTATCTATCTATCTATCTATCTATCTATCTATCTATCTATCTATCTATCTATCTATCTATCAAAGTTTGTTCACATCTATCACTTTTTGTTTCTATCTATCTATCTATCTATCTATCTATCTATCTATCTATCTATCTATCCCAGGTTGTTCATTTCTATCTATCTATCTATCTATCTATCTATGGCCGATGCTATCCCCTATTCCCCAGGATCTTGATTCAGTGCACATTTTTGGGGGGGCCAACGATTTTGGCTGACATAAATATATTGAATCGTTCTCTAGGTCTGCTGCTACGAAAGTTGGTTCACTGTGTCGTGCCAGAAGATTTTTCATACACATTTAAAAGTCTATCATTCATCCATGAATTGAATATTGCTGTGCTTCTGCTATATATTTAGAGAGGCTTGACAAAATCCAAAGGAGAATTCGCAACATTATCAGACTTTTCCGGGTACCTTGTCTTCAATCACTTTCCCGCCGTTTCTATAACTATTTCCATGGTATCTGTTATGATAAGCTTTCCTTTTTGGCACCTCTACTGTATTAATTTAAGTGTAGTATCATTGTTTTACAGTTAAAATGGATAGATGCAACCGCACGTTCTATGGTAACAATTCCTTCTCTCATACTTTTGTCGGGTTACCACCTCCTAATTTTCGAAACTGCTCCTAGGGGAGGCTCTCCAATACTATAATTTTTATCACTCTCTTCTTACTTTTCCGCATATACGGCAGCATGTAAATCACTAGCGGATGATAGCGTTCCCTTTTTGGGAAACGTAGGAAAAATACATACATGCACATACACGTACGTACGCACATTCACTAACGTCACATACTTTAGACCGGAAAGTCTCCACATTTATTTATTAGACATAGTATTATCTTTGTCACTTGTAAACATTTGCTGTTAATATATTGTCATTTGTTTGTACGTATATATCTGTTTTTGTTGTTTCTTTACGTTTCTTTGGGTGCACTCATACTCCGAGTGTGCCATGTTTGTTGTCGGCATTTCAGGAGACACGCGTTTATCTCCCAACGCGTACCTGGGTTCACAAGAATTTTCACTTGTAAAATTTTTCTGACGTCTTACTTTCCATTGATATTTGATCTTCAAAATCTAAATGCAATGTTAATTGATATCTACCTTAATTTGTCTTTTTCTCGTATGCTTGCATCTAAGTTGCCCTACTGCTTTCCTTTTGGTGAAATGATTAAAAAGTCAACGCGCATATATATATATATATATATATATATATATATATATATATATATATATATATATATATATATATATATATATTTAAATTAAATATTATATATATATATATATATTGGTAGTGAGAACGATGGAATTGTACTCTATTCATTCTCATCCCACCTGCATATATATATTTATAATCTTCAGATACACATGGCACAGTGGATAAAGGCGTTGGTTAGATCCAATGACAGGACCCAAAGAGTGCGAGTTCAATACCCGATTAAGGTAGTAGAGAACGAATTAACAGGAGATAACTGATAATTGACATCCATTAGACATGAAACTAGAACAGTCTACCCCAGTGAGCGAAATAAAGCAGGCCGGAGCGTACAACGGCCGAAACGTTGTAATAAATATGGCGACAAAAATGAGGACAATAGTCCGATTAATATATATATATATATATATATATAATAAAATGGCTTAAGCACTAATATTCCATGGTTATAATTTATTATGTTGGAATCGTAATCACGATCCAATTCATCAGATCTACAAATTCAAAAAGAAATCGGAAAATATAACCCCGGGTATAAAAAAAAAAAATTTAGTGAGTGTGTATGTGTGGGAGTGGGGGAAACAAATGTCAGAGGGAAATGTATGAAAGCTATAGAGAGAGGTGTAACAAAAGAAAGAAGAACAGGAAGGCCTAAAGGTGACGGTGGGGATTAATATATATATATATATATATATATATATATATATATATACTTGACTAAATGTACATATCAATAATTTCATATATATATTCAATTATTTGTATGTTCGATTATTGAAGGGAGCCTCTGAACAGCTTATTAGCGAAAGGCATTCTTGCATTGGCACACGGGAGAAGGAATGGACGAAATTGAATTATCAAAACCAGGGTCCATCAAAGAATGACTTGGTTTCTGAATACCAACAATGCCAAAATACTACATCAAAGAGAAAGGAGAATTCGAGGAGAAAGGAGAGAATGATGTTTAACGTCTTTTAATTTCTTTTCAATAAAAAAGAAAACGCAAATAAAGAAAAAGTCAGAGTTTCTTTCCCTATTTCATATTTTTTTTGTATCTTTCCTCCCCTAATTTTGATTTTTTGTTTGTTTTTCATTGAACAACCCTATCCCTGACAAACTACTTTGGGTAAAATCTAATTCATGACAGGAAGAAAACGCATAAGGACAAAAAACTAAAAATCCAAAGAAAACAAAAAACAACTTGATCTTGGCACTTGGAATATAAGAACTCTCCAGAACAAGAAATCAGCACCAGAATGAAAAACAGCTCTGGTTGCATTGGAGCTAAAGAAGTACAACACTGATATAGCTGCACTATGAAGTAACCATCAGTCGACTACATGAAACGAGAAAGCAAAATAAATATCTAACAGTGTTCCTGCTGCACTTGGATACAATATATTCTCCTGTACTGTTGATGGTCTTTTGTGCAATTCTCGCCATATGCATGCAGATTACCTCAACTAGTTTAAATAAGAAACTACGTGAACACGAAAGGGAACATTTTAAGACAGAAAACGCATTGGTTGCTCACCGTTAGCAAAACGGACAATATATCAACATCCTTGATAGATTTTATATTGTCCAGTAACAAAGGTGATGGAGAGAAATAGAAAAAAATACAGATGATTTCTCAAAAATATTCTGTCATAAATTTTGAAACAACCAGCGTCTCTAGTTTCGTGCGCATGCGTGGACGTCGAAAGGCCAGACCAATGAAATCTTTAATGTATTAGACATCTGACAACATTCATATTTGTCTCACTCAAACTTGACACACCTCTCAAAAACTTCTCTCTGTTAATTTTTAATCTCCCACCTTCTCTCGTCTGTTACCCCTCTCTTTTGCTCTAACATTTGTCCTACACTCTCATACTTACACTCTCTCTAAATTCTATTTTTGATTTCCGGAGTTGTTTTTTCTGTTTTCTTTTTGAATTTGTAGGTCTGATGAATTGGATCGTATGTACAATTCCAATGGAATAAATTATGACCATGGAATACTAGTGTTTAAGCCTTATTATTATATATATATATATATATATATATATATATATATATATATATATATATATATATGCTGTTCGTCTGAAATTATGATGCAAGTCGCATTAACCTCAATAACTAGCGGTTCTTTCCTATTTTACTATATATTTGCACACACACACACACACATATATATAGGGATTCATAATTTTGTATATATCAACAAACAGTATTTAGAAAAAAATCTTGATCGGTAGTTGAGCTACAATAAATTTGCGTCCTGGCTCTTACAATATATCACCATTTTTGGTAGCCTTTGTATTGCCACTGTGTGGGATAGACAGGGGCAAAGGTGATGGACAGAAAAAGAAAACGCATACAGATGATTATGGCTAGATTCATTAAAGGCCATTGACAAGGTACTGCATTAAGTTTTTTTTATTTAAGTATATATACGTAAGGACTTGACAGTTAATAACAAAATGGGAATATGCAACTTTAACTGAATGTCTGATGGCGTAATATCAACTGCCACGCGAAATGGAATCGGCGAGACGAGATCAAACTTTGTCCTCGTCTGTTTCATTCACTGACGTACTTTCGAAAGGCCTGAAACCATTCTAATTGCCTTCTACAAGCTATGTCCCAAGTTAAAATTCGATGCAGTGGGGGAAGGCAACGAGGAAAATTCCATAAAAATGCTCTATATTGACAACAGTCAGAACAGGCCCAAAACTGAGTAATGGTCTCATGTCTAAGATGAAATTGTCCAATGAGCATTATGCAGCCATGGCAGCCTTGTGGGTAATGGATTATTTCCTACTCTAAAACCCCTTTCTAACCGACGAAATATCGCTAATCTATTGCCGTTTCTATGTTAAGATTTCAGGCCACCTACAGCCTTTGTTCCACCAGTTCAAACCCCTACAATTATGACACACCCTGCCACGTAAACGAGGTCGAATCATCTGTATTCTCTTCATATTCCATTGGTAAGGAGGAAGTTTAATTTTTCAAACCGGCTCTGGAGAAGATGCATTTGTTTGGTTTGGTTTCGTTTGTTTTACGGCCTATCAACCTCAATGGATTATTCAATGGCGAAAAAAATTTTCATTGTTGGTAATATTTTTTCCTCCAAAAAATTTCTGGTAATATTTTTTTCCATCAAAAATCTATTTCTGGTAATAATTTTCCTTCGCTGGTAATATTTTTTTTTCAAAAAATGCATAGCTGGTAATATCTTTTTAAACGTATTTCTGGTAATATTTTTTTAAATGAATTTTTGGTAATGTTTTTTTCAAAAACTCTATTGCTGGTAATAATTTTTTTATAAAGTATTTCTGGTATTAAATCCCATTTTTACTCATTCATAGTGTTTTGACCCTAGTTTGGGTGTTAACTATTTGCCCATAGCTGGGAACCTAACAGATGCTACCATCCCGGTTCAGTGTGGACCAGGGATCACCAGCAATTAAGAAGTGGTTTCACGCTCCTCAAACCTCTTGATCCGAGGCCTTGCTGTTGGACTTAGTTTAACGTCTTACCCAGCACGCGGACGTAGTTTATCGTCATACCCAGAACGGGAAGATGCTTTCCTGACAGATATGTTCTTTATCTCTTCAACTCTACTTGCCTTCAAGAATCCTATTCAATAACACTCTACCCAGAGAGGCTATTGGGCCTTGTATTTGGTGAACAATAGTATTAAAAAAGCTCCACTATATTTATTAAGAAGTCTTTTCAATTCATAGAATAAAGAAACAAGTATTTGCTGAAAGCCTCGATCACCTACGTCCTGAAGGGACATACCTTTTTTTCTTATACAGTTAACCGAGGTAAAATATTTAATTGATGAAGCGTTTGTTATAAAAAAAGACAAATGGAAAATAAGAAAAATATTTCTGAAAGAAAAAAAAAAAGATTATTTTCGAATAGGAAGGAATAAAAACGATGTAGAAAAAAAATTAAATAAAAAAAAATGGATGCAAAATAGAATTAATAAAGTCTTTAAAGATTAAGATTAAAAAATAAGACAGATTAAGTGATAAAAATGAAATATAAAAATGTAATGACAACGGAAAAAATTTAACAAAAAAAAATCATTTTTTTTTTGTTATAAATGGCCGAAAGAAATTGGGGAAATATCTAAGGCAATTTTAGATTCTAAATTTATTTCCTCTCATTTTTCTCGTTCGACTTGATATCGTTAAACGCCGAAGGGGGTTACGTCTTTCTTCCTTCATTCACTCTCCTCCCTTATATCCTCTACTGTTACAGATTCGCTATTGTTGTATGGGACTTTTACAAGACTCAGTGTCGTCAATGTTTGTGAAGAATAACATTAAGTTTGGAGAGATGTTTGTTTAATTTGAATGCGGCAGAAATAGAATTAGATAAAAAAAAAATGGAGAGAAATTAGTACAATAAAAGCGTTGGTGTCAATAAGATTAAAATTCGTACATTTTTTATAGAGAAATTCAACATTTCCAATGTTCGAGAGTCACTCAAATTAGAGTGTTACTGTTAAAAAAGGCTATGATTAATGAGGTGGGAAATATGAAGGAAAGAAAAGGTCACTTGAAGAAGGTAAGACTCTAGTTTAGAGAGTTGTTGTCAAAATGTTTATGATGAATGAGGTGTG
Organism: Acanthosepion pharaonis; assembly: GCA_903632075.3. Taxonomy (NCBI): domain Eukaryota; kingdom Metazoa; phylum Mollusca; class Cephalopoda; order Sepiida; family Sepiidae; genus Acanthosepion; species Acanthosepion pharaonis. Next base: position 1,489,649 of record CAHIKZ030000905.1, on the reverse strand, counting down.
AGATATGAATGAAATAGGACATGGGGGAAGTGAAAATTATGAGGATTATGAGGATAAATATTGATTGACTCTTGACTTGAAGAGATTAAGATTGTCATGTAAAGGTTTACTGTTAAGATAGTTGTGATGAAGGAGGTGTGTGATATGAATGAAAGAGGAGGAGGTAGGAAGTGAAGATTATGAGGATAAGGAGGATAGATATTGATTGACCCTTGACTTGAAGAGGTTAAGATTGTAGTGAAGAGGGTTACTGTTAAAATGGTTATGATGAATGAAGTTTATGATATGAATGAAAAAGACAATGGTTTGGTTTGCTTTGTTGTACGTCATATCAATCTCAATGGGTTATTTAATGCCGACAACATTTTTATTGTTGGTAATATTTATTTTTTTCAAAAATGTATTGCTGGCAATATTTTTTTTCCTTCAAATAAATCTATTTCTGGTAATTCCTTTTATTTTTTTTTTTGGTATTTTTTTTTCAAAAATGTATTTCTGGTAATAATTCATTATTCAAAAAATGTATTCCTGGTAATATTTTTTTTTCGTTCAAATAAAACTATTTCTGGTAATATTTTTCTTCAAAGTTTTTTCTGGTCATATTTTTTTTTTCAAAAAGATATTGCTGACAATAATTTTTTCTTCAAAAATTTATTGAAGGTAAGTATTTTTTTAACAAATCATTTCTGATATTAAAACCTATTTTTACACTTTCATAGGGTTCTGACCCCAGTTTGGGGGTTAACTATTTACCCATAGCTGCGACCTCAACAGGTACTACCACCCTGGTCAGAGTGGATATGGGAACATCAGCAATTAAGAAGTGATTCCACGCTCCTCAAAACCACCCGATCAGAGGCCTTGCTGTTGGACGTAGTTTATCGACTTACCCCGAACGCAGACGTAGTTTATTGTCCTACCCCGAACGCGGATGTAGTTTATTGTTCTACCCCGAAAGACGGATGTAGTTAATCGTGTTACCCCAGACGCGGATGTAGTTTATTGTCTTACCCAGGACGCGATGTAGTTTATCTTCTCAACCCGGATGCGGATGTAATTTATCGTCTTTCCCAGAACGCGGACAAAGTTTATTGTCTTACCCAGGATGCGGACGTAGCTTATCGTCCTACCCCGGACGCGGATGTAGTTTATTGTCTTACCCAGGACGCGGACCTAGTTCATCGTCTTCCACGGGCGTAGTTTATCTTCTTTCCCTGGACGGACAGAAAATGGTAGGAAGTAAGGAATATGAAGACAAAGAGAACAGACAATGATTGGCCTTTGAAGTCTTTAATATTGTAATTTTTTAGGGAGTGTCCATGTAGGTGTTAGCCCCATAAAATAGAAATTCGTGGGGAAAATCACTCTGAGTTGAGGTTCCTCCTTTAATTTTGAAATACAGAAAATATGAGCGTTTTATTTCATTTCGCGGAAGCATCATCGTCTGTCCAAGCTGTAAATGTCTGAAATGGTGAAATAAAGAATGGAACTGAACATGTTCCCATGAAAATATTGGCAGAAAAGCGATGGAATTGCGATGTTATGTCTGGGAATAAGACGCTGTAGGACAGAAAATAAATCGAACTCAGAAGACTACGTAAAAAAAAAAAATAAAGTCTATAAAGCTTGGAAAGTAAAAATTCGACAGAACGATAAAGCATGCTAGAAGAAATCAGATATTTCCGATCAAAAAGAATAATCTATGTTTTATTTTATTTTTGTCATTAGTTTTATCGACGGTGCATATAGTTTTAAGGTCAGTTACCTAAAATGAAAAGTCATCTACAAAACGACGATAAACTACATCGGGCAGCAAGGCCTCTGATCGGGAGATTGGCAGATTTGAGGAACATAGAACCACCTCTTAACTGCTGTCTTTCTCACGTTAAACCCTGACCCAGGGTGCTAGCCTTTTGTCAGGGTCCCAGCTATTGACAAATAGTGAACCTGTAGAGTAGGCGGAGGAGAACAGCATCAAATCAAAGGAGCAAATAACACAATTAAACACACTGCGCAACATTTCCGCGCAAGCTACCGGGTTTCAAACATACTTCAAATTTTTAATTTAATAAAAACAAAGAGCCAAGAAAATCAGCTTCCCTCAGTAAACACAGACCTCAGGAGTCTACATAAGGCCATAAAAACCAAA
>CAHIKZ030000905.1:1480000-1485000 GCA_903632075.3 Acanthosepion pharaonis | reverse complement strand
ACAAGATTTTTATTGCTGGTAATATTTTTTATCTATCTATCTATCTATCTATCTATCTATCTATCTATCTCATTCTTTTCATATCTATCCATCGATCTATCACTCCGTTTTTCCATATCTATCTATCTATCTATCTATCTATCTATCTATCTTTCTGGCTGGCTGGCTGGCTGTCTGCATTTCTATCTATATATCTATCTATTTCAGTACATATTGATTTGGTTTGGTTTGTTTTACGGCATATCAAAGTCAATGGGTTATTTAATGCCGACAAGTTTTTTTATTGCTGGTAATATATTTTTTTTCAAATGTACTGCTGGTAATTTTTTTTCCTTCAAAAACCTATTTCTACTAATATTTTTTCTTCAAAAATGTATCGTTTGTAATTTCTTATTTCAAAAAAAATATAGCTGGTAATATCTTTTTTTCAGAAATGTATTGCTGGTAAAGGTTTTTTACAGAGTATTTCTGGTATTAAAACCTATTTTTACATTTTTATAGTGTTTTGACCCCAGTTTGGTGTTTAACTATTTGCCCATAGCTGGGCACCTAACAGGTGCTACCACCCCGGTTCAGGGTGGACCTTGGAACACCATCAATTAAGTGGTGGTTCCACGCTTCTCAAAACGTCCTGATCATAGGCCTTGCTGTCGGATGTAGTTTATCGTCTTACCCAGGACACGGACGTAGTTTATCGCCTTACCCAGAATGCGGACGTATTTTATCGTCATACCCAGGACGGTATAAGATAAAAGGAAACGATTACTATAAAAATGAAGTGCATACAGACTGACACTTATAAAAAAAAGCAACGATAAGAAGATAGATTGCTCAACTCCACGAGAGAACCTCTTTGCTACTGCTTGATCTCACACTGTCCGCTGACCTGAGATGGAACAATTACATTGAATCAATTGCTTCATCCATCGCAAGGAAGAGTTGGTTCCCTGTGTCGCGCCAAAAATGTTTTTCTCGCCCGAGCCCATCCTTCAAATCTATAAATCAACCATTCGCCGTTGCATGGAATACTGCTGCTATATATGGTCTGGGCCCCCGCGCTGTTCGCCTTAATGTCCTCGACAAAAAACAGAGACGAATATGCAATGTGGTTGGTCCTGATCTGGCATCTCGTCTACAGTCGCTCTCTCACAGACGTGCCGTCGCCTCCCTCTTTCGTTTCTGCAAATACTTTCAGGGTAACTGCTCCGACGAGCTACTTTCGCTAAGTCCAAGACTGCATGAATTTAAACGTGCTACTAGGGTGGCTTCTCGGTCCCACACTTTCACTGACGAAACGGTTAAATGTGGCCGTCTCTTCTACTCCAAGAGCTTTATGTCTCGCACATCCCGTCTGTGGAAGTCACTTCCTATTACTTGTTTCCCTGCTATCTATAATCTCCAACTATTCAAATGGAATGTCAATCGACATCTCCAGATAACCTGACCTTTTCTATGTCCTTTTATTCATCCTTGACTCCATCTCGCCTCTTTACTCTCGCTCCCACTCTGTAACCCCTTGCGTACTAGTGGCATCCCGCCTTGCATGGGGGGAAATGCTTAAAAAAAAAGCAAACAAAATAAAATATTTAAAAAATGTTAATAATCAGGGGTGCATTGACACAGAATATTGGGATATAAAATCAATAATAAAAAACGGGACAAATGTGGTAATAAAAAAAAATGTATTGTCCCTATGTGTTGTAAGAAAAGCAAAATTATTATTATTATTATTATTTTCTTTGATTTCTGGCGTTTACACATTTCTTTCCGGGTCCCGCCCAGGGACCTAAGGTTAGAAATGGCATCATGACACTTTCCACTGACAAAAAAAAAATTACATAGATAAAGCCCTTCGTAAAGTGTTGGCTGTACTTGTCAGAACAATTTTTGTATCTCTTTGAGGCATGGACTTCCAGGAATCCCTTCAATTAGTCTACTACAATCTTTTCCAACCAATCCTAGGGCTCCAACTACAACAGGGATTGTTGATGTTCCCATATGCCACATTTTTTAGATTTCTATTTCAAGGTCCTTGTATATTTGACAGCTTTTTGAATATCTTCAAAGATACATTGCAGTCAACAGGGTCTGCCATATCAATAAGGAGGCACTTTTTTTTGTTTGTTTTCTTTAATAACAATATCTGGGCGGTTGGCTTTGGTTGTTCTGTCAGTGTGTATTGTGTAGTCCCATAGAATTGTAACAGGTCCTATCTGCGTAACCTGGTCTGGGTGAAAGGACGTTTTTAATGTAGTCATACATATTTATAAGTCTTCCATTTGTCCATCCTTCGAATATTGCTACTACATCTGATCTTGTTCTCCTGCTATATATCTAGAGATTCTTAATAAAATCAAAATAAGAATCTGCAATATTTTTTGTCTTGACCTGGCATATCGGCTTTAATCACTTTCCCGTCGCCGTAACATAGCCCCTGTGACTTTTCTATAAATACTTTCATGGTAACTGTACGGATGAACTTTTCTTTATGGTACCCAGATATTATGACTTTCTCAGTACTTGATTGGCGGAAAGGTCTCATCCTTTTTACAGTTCAAACGGCCAGATGTAAACGTAAGCTCTATGCCAAAAGTTCCCTCCCTTACACTTCTCGCCTATAGAACTCTTTTCAGACATCTTGCTTCCCAGTTCATTTAGACTTTCAAAAAATTATTAGTCGTTCAATCGTCATCTTCCGCTTCCTTAATTCTTGTTCTTTTATTGTTCCTTTTCGTTAGTAGTGTTTTTGACTCAAATTCTATAAAACTTTGCGTCTTAGTGGCTTTATTGCCTTGCTTGGATCGATATAATAAAACTAATAAAAATATAACAATAATGTACAATGTATCGACCGAGGGTATTGTGATGAAAAACAACAGTATTTTTTTTTTAAATAATGGTCAACCTGAGCCACTCCAGAGAGACAATTAGAGCCTTAGAGCCAATGATTATGGAGATATATGAGGAAGATAAGGGTGGATCTTAGGCTTGAACAATTTAAGAATGTAGTGATCAGGGAAGAATCCTCTTGGGAATTGGTTCAAACAAAGCATCCATTCATGGGAAGAAGCTGCTTTGGAATATAAAAGGAAAGAGCGTAATTCGCTAGAATTCGGAATGAGGCTCGCCTGAACTACTTCCTGTGGAAATGGCAACAGAGCTGCGAGATAAAACGTAAGAGAGGTAGCAATACAATAATCATAGTGTTGAAACTTCCATGGACACAGTCTGTTAATGTCAAACAGAATTGAATGAGAATAAACCATTCGTAGCATTGATAATAAAATGATGTAAAACTAGTAATAAAATTAGTAATAAAACTAATAATAACATTAGTAATAAAACTAGTAATACAATGAAAAGAACAATGGCGAATATATCAAAACAGATACACACCCTTGAAACAAAATTATTGAAACGTTATTATTTACTTTTGTTCCTATTTGTCCAATGAAACATGACCAGTGCACATGTCAGTATTTTGCACAGTCATTCAACGAAGTCGTTCCTTGCAGATTGACCACAGATTCTCGATTGGATTTAAATCAGAAGAGTTTCCAAACCAGTCGATAGTAGTTTGATTTACTCATGGCTAATGCTTGTTGTGTTCGTTCAGAGTTACAATTTTTGTACGCTGCCTTGGAGTAACGTCCGTCGCAGACAATGGCAGTAGGGCAACTAATCGACAGTCCAGACAATAGTGTCTGGGCGTGATAAAAATCTGATGCAATCACGGATGACGCAATATTTTTCAAGACCACACAAATTTCATTATACACCCTGAAAATGGATTCATATTACTGCACACCACTGCAAATGACCTAATCTGAGGAAAAAATAGAAATCGATTACACCCTGTCAGTCCAGTGGGTCTAAAACTGACCGTATGGTTAAAGAAAGGAAACTAAAGCGGTTGTTTCAATTAATTTGCACAAGGGTTTATATAATGCTTTTGTAAATACCTTATGAATACATTACAGAAAATATACACGAAAATAGATTCATATTACTGCACACCACTGCAAATGACCTAATCTGAAGAAAAATAGGAATCGATTACACCCTGTCACTCGAGTGGGTCTAAAACTGACCGTATGGTGAAAGAAAAAAAAACAAACAAACAATAAATCGATTGTTTCAATTAATTTGCATAAGGGTGTAGTTATTAAGGTCATATTCCTAACTTGAGAAGTTGAAGTTGAACCTTATCAAGCACTGCCCGTCTGTGAACCAGTGACAAAGAAGATCAAGACAAGACGCATCTTTCCACATTCAGTCGAAGCACCGAACAACAGATCTCCTAGTCCGCGTTTGTCCGTGTGGTGTGGGGTTAGGGTTCGAGTTAAGGTTAGGGTTAGGTTTAGGGTTAAGGTTAGGGTTAACAACATGGAACACATTCTCTCTCTTTTTCTCTCTCAGCCCTATACAATCTTTGCCGTTGACTTCGAAAAATCCCTCATACTGTTTTAGAAAGTGCCATCTTTGTTTATTCTTAACTATTGTGCATTGTTTCCAGAAAAAAATATATAAATGTGTAACTACATTTCCCTCCTTGTAAAATCTAAAGTATCAAAACTTGTAATATTTAATGGGATTTCAATTTAAAAGAAAATAAATAATATATACATCATCTATTTCGGAACATAAATGATGTCCCGGAGATAAAAAGAAAGATCCGGCCAAATACAAAGACGTGATGTTGCCAGAAGTATTTCGTAGATAATGATTTCCGAATTCTGTCTCTTGTGATCTTCCGTAGCAAGTAATGACGAAATGCTCGACATTCATATATTTCTCAATAATATAGAATATGTCGTCTTTTAAATCTTTTATTTTTTTTATTATTATTATCGTGGAATGCTAATAGCCAGGAAAGTAAAATGCTTCGGGCAAAATCAAAGACAGACGGAGAAGAGAAATTAGAGAAACAGGGGATAATGTAACATTGTACATATATATATATATTTTTTTTTCTTTTTCTTTTTTGTTTGTTAAAGAAG